>SNQJ01S0186378.1:0-18606 GCA_010110895.2 Picea sitchensis
CTACAACAAGGATTTCACATGTCTTTATGAGGAAGGGAATCAAGGAAAAGTACAAGGGATTCCAAGGCTTGTATTTATTATAGAAATTTCATCCATGGAGTCAAAGAAAAGTTTTAGGAAAGGATGCCAGATTTATGCAACCCACATGGAAGAGGCATCCAAAGACAAAATTCCAAATGTTGAAGACCATCTGGTCTTGAAATATTTTTAATATGTATTTTGGGATATTCCAGGGTTTCCACCAAAGAAAGACATTGATTTCCCCATTGATTTGGTGTCAGGAGCTACCCCAATATCTAAAGAGCTACCCTAATATCTAAAGATCCTTATGGGATGGGCACACTAGAGTTGAAGGAATTTTAAATGCATCTTGAAGAGATTTTGAAGAAGGGGTATATATTCCCAAGTGTGTCACCTTTGCATGCCCTAGTGTTTTTTGTGAAGAAGGATGGATCCTTAATATTTTTCATTGATTTCAAATAGATCAATAAGGCTACAATAAATAATAATTATCCTTTACTAAGGATTGATGATCTATTTGATCAGTTTAGACGTGAAAGAATATTTTTCTAGATTGACCTAAGGTCAAGCTATCTTCAATAAGAATAAAATAAGAACAAAACAACAAGACAACATTCAGGACAAGATATGGACATTATGATTTTTTGGTGGTTATATTTTGGATATCAAATGCACCAGATGTATTCATGTGTCTGATGAAATGGAGTGTTCAGGGAATACTTGGACAATTTTGTAATCATTTTCTTAGATCATATACTCAACTACTCAAATACGAAGGAGGAACATGAGCAACATTTAAGGATGGTGCTACAATTATTGAGAGAGAATCAATTGTATGCCAAGTTATGTAAGTGAATATTATACCAAATATATATTCATTACTTGGGCAATATTATTTCAGAAGAAGGAATAATAGTTGATCATGAAAATATAGAGGCCATTACAGGATGGCCAACACCAAAGACTTCTATTCAGGTCAAATCGTTCATGGTGCTTGTAGGTTATTATAGAAGATTCATTAAAGGTTTTTCAAAGATTGCAAACCCAGTTACTTATTTGAAAGAGAAGGGTGTGTTGATAGGCCCACATGTCATTTCAAGTAGGTACGATATATTTCCCAGTGGCAAGTCCCAATCATACCTACTCTTGTTTGGAATATCATTTCCGACCAGTATATGGGCCTAGTTTCCAATTTGAATTAAAAGAAGAAAAAGGGGAAAGGCAACATGAACTATCCCCTAAAGATTTCTAATTAATTCTAAAGCTACCCTAAAACAAAAATAAACTACAGAAATAGTTCATGGAAGACAAGAATATGTTAAAACAATCATATTTCAGATATCATCTCAATTAGTTGCAGAGGAGATATGTAACATTATAGCTATACTCATTATAAATAACAACAACATAAGAATTCTAAATACTAAGCACATAAATAGTTCATATGATCAACACTCATAAAAACTCAAATGAAAAACACATTTATGGATTAGTACCAAACACATTTGATATTGTTATGAATTCAAAAATGGCTTCTTCTCTTTATATATCCAACAATAAGAGCATCAATTGTATAGAAAATGGCAAAATGTCTTCATATTACATTCAATGAGTTCTCTTTTATAAGACAAGAGAGATTCCTCAGTTTTTGTGACTTTTCATTTCCTTTCCCTTTGTTTTGTCATTTTACACTTCAAATTTCTCTTACAATTTCACAAATGAAAAGGTAACTGTTATAAAGGAAAGTTGAAGGGTCTGTTGAGAAGTTATTTTTGTTTTATTTGTTGTTCATGAGTGATATTTTTAAAAAATATCATTAACTCTACTCATTCGTGTCTTCTTCTATTCTTTGAGTTATTCTGGGAATTTCTGGTGTTAATTTGTTGAATAAGATCACTCCAACTTGTTCTTCTTTGTATCATATTTCTAATGTTCCCTTGCAGGTCCTATTTCGACTCGTGATGCAACTAACTGAACATTGCATATTCCATTTTCTATTTAAATTTGGGCCTCTTCTGTTTTATATATTTTCTAAGAACTTTTTTCATCAATCTATCAACATTATATGTACCATCCTATTCTATTCTTTGTTATCTTTTCAATGAGCTATCCTGGGTTTGATTTCATTCAGCCCCATATCTGGTCGTTTGAACTTTGCACGCTAATTTTTCCATGAAATTTGTGATCTTCAACTTCTTACGTTCTCTGGAATTTTCCATCACTCATTTGGCCTGAAGTCATCTTCCAATATATTATTCTCATCTATACGTTTCCAACAAGGTATCCTAGACCTTATTTTGACTCATATAGCTCCATATATGGTTGCTTGAAGTTTGACACTCAACATCCCTTGGTCTGCCCATGGGGGAATCTAAGTCATCAATCCTCAACCTGAAAATCATTATACCACATGCATGATAAAACTCAATATTGAATGGTTAATATGATTTTTATCCCCCTTACTTGATTTGTATAAGGACCTAGAGGAGGCATATGACCTAGGGATGGTGTTGTAATTTCAGTCAATCACTATGTAATGTTATAAATAGGAAATAATAAGCTCAATATATAATATTTACTCCATTCCTTTTCAATCTTATCAGATCTTTCCTATGATATTTTTTATTTGACTAGATTGACACGTATCATGAACCTTGACTAGCATGGTACCCTGACTTGTATGGAACTTGGCCTCATTTTCCTAATTTTTATTTTTGTATATAATACGTGTCAATCCATTCGTATCGAAAATATAATAGGAAATAATAAAATAAATGTAATGTCGGTTGCAAATTTGCATAGATAGAGTATTGGGGGATAGGTTTTCATAAGAGATGGGAGGGTCTAAGAGAATTTATAAAAGGGGGTCCAAGGGGAAATTGTCCATGTATATTAATTCAAACCCACTTCCTAAAATTATTATTGGTGTATGAACCTTCTAATTTCTAATTGAGTGTTCCTATAGCCAATCATTAAACACATGTAAGAAGGTTGGTGTGAGAAGTCACATCCAATAATTATGACAACATGGGGGATAAGTACAGTCAACATTGGCGAGTGTGAGATTCAACTTGCATGGGCGAAAAGGAAATGTGTATGGGAGAGGAGAAAAAAATTTACATCCAATTTTTAGAACAACAAAGAGGAAGAGAGTATTAGATTTTGAAGACAAGCATAGTGGGCATGTGCAGAAGCTAGTTGGAGTCATAAATTAATGAAGAAGTAAGATATTCGGCCCATAGAGTGAGGTTTAGTGTGATAGATTACCCTACAATAGTGAGCTTGTTCCTATTAGTTTTTCCTAGTGGATGGCATCCTTCAAGTCCCCAATAGAGATATTCTTGTCCAACTTGTGTTGGAAGCCCTGATAAAATAATGGTATAGCCCAAGGGCCTGATTGTAGAGAAGGGAGTACATTCCTTGAGTTGTGAAGGTTAAGATGAAGACAGCTTGAGGAGTTGGGATAGTTGTAGGAAAAATTAGTTGGTTGTGGGAATTTTGATTTGTGTTCGGACAATAGAGAAACACTCTCTTTTGTGGATTCCTAGCCCCAACTCGAGCGTGGCTTGTTGTTGATATTTGGAACAAAAATTCTATGGTTGGGTGGATTGTACTTTCTTTGCAACTTGTTTCACATCTGGTCTAAAAGATAAGTTTTTATTTGTGTTGCATTATTTACACTTCTAGGTTTTATTTTTTGTGTGTATACTCTGTTCTTGAATTAATTGTATGTTTTAGTGTATTGGTATAATTGTCTACATTCATAATGTTTTCAAATGCATATAAATCCTTCATGGGATTTATATTTCTATGCATAAACTTTGAGTTATGAGCATTTGTACATTTCCATGTGAATGTTACTTTAGTTGCATTCATGTTTTTAAAAATGTTATCTGCTATATGGAATTTTTTAGTATGCAAGAATTTTATTTAATTGATATAAAAGAAAAATTAGAATTGTTAGGATTAGTTGTGGGGACACCATAAGATGAGTTGGGTATATTACAGGACAAACTATCCCCAAAAAATACAAATCAATAACACATTACATATTCAAATATTTAAAATACAAGTCCATAAATGGCATCTCTCATCACCCTAGAGTTCAAGGTTGATATTCCTAGGGAAAGTGTCATTTTCATGTCATTTCTCTTCACAGGTGTCATATCTAGTGGACTCAACCTTAATCTTGGAAATTATCTGACCTGATCGATTGTCACATAGATTTTCTAGATATTCAAGAGGATCTGCATAAGAAGAAAACTAAAGTTCCACTCATGATGTATTACCCAAATCAGACATTGCAAGAACAAAAATACAATTGAATCAACCTTTAAATCTAGTTCCAAGAGTTTGCGTTTTTTCACTTATATAAAATCCCACATTTTTTCCTTCAAATATTTCAACAAATTTAGTTGAAATTTGGAATCCATGGCATATATGTCCCATTATTGAATTTCAATTAGTGACTTGTTTTCTTATCCCTATTTGCAACTATTCCATTACATTTTTGAGGACACTACAATATTTTGTTCCTTTACAACACGGTGCTCCCATCTCCTAGTACTCATAACTTTATCCAAGTCTCACCAAACACCTCTACACCCATGGGCCATGATTGGAAAATGACTAGAGGAATACCAAAGTGATTCTTTCTGGATATATCAATGACAACCATCTCTCTAAAGTTAGACCATTCCTTCACCAAAGCTTGATAAAAATTCAAAACACAAACCCCTAGGATCACACCTCCATTGTGAAGGAAGTTTGATGCAAAAATAGAATTAAGTGCCATTGATATCACCAATAAATCACACTCCAAACTGGACCATCAACCACATGCATAGTAGATACAAACCATTTTGTTGTTTAAATTCCTTAGCATAGAGGGGGAGAATCATGTAGAGCTTGGGGGAGTAATGAACCATAATTTTTTTCCCCAACTGACTTGTGTGGCAAGACTAGTGTAGAATGTTAGCATGTCAATGCATCAATACAAGTAATTATCATAGGAGGAGAGAGAAGAAAGGAACCCATCATTTTATTTTTAGAGTACATTCTTGCATGGTTATACATGTATGTATTTCCCATGTTTGTTATAGTGAACTAAGACTAGTGAACCTAGCATGAACTAATCCAAATACTAAGGTGATATTTTGAGATGGTATTTTGTTATGCTATCAGAATGAGTTTGTAACCCTTAGGGAATATGGGCCTTTCCATGTAGGAAATCACTATAAATTATGTTTCTTATTTTTCTTTTGGATGTCAAAAATCATCAATTGTTGAAATCAAAAGGAAGGGAATGATGATGGGATATTCTCTTATAGAGAGATCATACTAGGGCCCCTACTTGAATCACAAGATTTGGCACCGTGCCTTATTAGTGAAGGATTTAGTTTTTTTTTATAGAATCATATCAACTCCAACATTCTTCGAAATATTTGAATCACTATTTTGAGTGCAAAAGACTTGGAATAAATCAAGTGTAATTAATCCATTTCCCTTTTATTTTATTTGATAAATGGGTCTTTATATACAAGGGTTTAAATATGACACTTATTGGGGAAGGAGCTTGATAATTTTTTATGACAATTTCATGCCTAGACCCATTCTCCTTAAGAATATTAAGACCTTTTGTGAACAAACATTGCCTCTTACTGAATGTTGGTAGTGATTTCTAACCCTCATACGAACTTTTCTTTTACATTACCATGAAAATCATAAATAATCACCACTCCTACCATGGTTAATTAATTACAATACGTTAATTAATATATCTAACTTTTATTACTTTAGAATATAGAAGTAAATTTGAGAATTATCACAAGAGGGGAGAGAAGAAAGGCACCCCTCATTTTGTTTTTAGAGTACATTCTTGCATGCTTATACCTATATGTACTGCTAATTTTTGTTATAGTCAACAAGGACGAGTGAACCTAACATGAACTAACCCAAATACTAAGATGATATCTTGAAATGGTATTTTGTTATGCTATTAGAATGGGTTTGTAACACTTAGGGCATATGTTCCTTCCCATGTAGGAAATCACTATAAATTATGTTTCTTATTTTTCTTTTGGAGGGAAAGAATCATCAATTGTTGAAATCAAAAGGATGGGAATGATGACAAGAGCTTATATTATAGAGAGATCATACTAGGGCCCCTACGTGACTCGCAAGAATTGGCACCATTCCTTATTAGTGAAGGATTTATTTTTTGTTATAGAACCATCTAAATTTCAACACTCTTTGAAAATTTTGAATCACTATTTTGAGCGTAGCAGAATTGGAATAATTCAAGTGTGATCAAGTCCTTTCCCTTTTATTTTATGTGAAAAATGAGTCTTGATATACACGGGTTTAAATATGAAACTTATTTGTGAAGGATCTTGATAATTATTGATGAGTCTCATTACAACTGCATTCCTGGACCCATGCTCCTTAAGAATATTAAGACCTCTGTAAACAAACAATGTCTCTGCCCCAATATTGGTAGTGATCCGTAACCCTCATACAAAGTTTGTTTTCACATTTCCATGAAAATCATAAATAATACCCACTCCTTCTATGATTGATTCATTAGAATATGTTAAATGTTATATCTAAATTTTATAACTTTAGAATATAGAAGATAAATTTGAGAATTATCACACGAGGAGAGAGAAGAAAAAGACCCCTCATTTTTTTTTAGAGTACATTATTGCATGCTTATACATGTGTACTTCCCATATTTGTTATTTATAGTCAACTAGGACTAGTGAACCTAGCATGAACTAACCCAAATACTAAGATGATATTTGAGATGGTATTTTATTATGCTATCAGAATGGGTTTGTAACCCTTAGGGAATATGGGACTTCCTATGTAGGAAATCACTATAAATTTTGTTTCTTCTTTTTCTTTTGGAGGGAAAGAATCAACAATTGTTGAAATCAAAAGGAAGGGAATGATGTTGGGAGATTCTATTATAGAGAGATCATACTGTGGCCCCTACCTGAATCACAAGAGTTGGTGCCATGCCTTATTAGTGAAGGATTTATTTTTTGTTATAGAACCATTTCAACTCCAACATTCTTTGAAATATTTGAATCAATATTTTGAATGCAGAAGACTTGGAATAATTCAAAAGTGATTAATTCATTTCCCTTTTCTTTTATGTGATAAATGAGTCTTGATATACAAGGGTTTAAATATGACACTTATTGGTGAAGGACCCTCATAATTATTGACGAGTCTCATTACAATTGCATGCATATACCCATGCTCTTTAACAATATTTAGACCTTTGTATACAACCAATTCCTCTGACTCAATATTTATAGTGATTACTAATCCTTATACAAAGTTTTGTTTCACATTTCCATGAAAATCATAAATAATCCCCACTCCTACCATGCTTGATTCATTATAGTATGTTAAATTATATGTCTAGCTTTTAATACTTTAGAATCTAGAAGTAAAATTTGAGGAACCTTACTTTTTCTCTATATATGTTACTCCCAAAAATGATTTTATGCTCTGACACCACATTGTAACATCCCCAACAACCAACTAGGCTATGCCACATAAAATTTTCGAGTTGTAATGCAATTAAAAACATATACACACATAGAATCTTGCGAAACTTTATATATAAAACTTAAACAGATAATACATATTGTAAATGAACATATTCATACAGAAATGATAGTAAGCATATACATGCAGCATCGACATGAAATGTCCATAAATATAACACATAAATAATAATGCAACATATAGATTAACACACAATTGACACTTATCTTGGTAAGAACATAACCAATTGCGTGCAGACATTCCATGAACCTCCCAAATTTAGACCACACTGCTCATCACTCTCAGCAGTGGGTCACCCCCGAGATGGGACTAAACTCCACCCGGGTAAAGGGATTCCTAACCAGAATGATGTATCATAGAAAATAGGAAATACTCCATCACAGGTGCCAACTCAAACTAACAACCTACAGTCCCTTATTTCGCACATGTTTTTCCCACCATAGGAAGTGTGTCCCTTCTCTGCTCAATAGTCCTTCGACTACCCCACTTCCTTTATGGGCTTCAACAACAAGTTGGAAAGGAAGTCTCAGAGCCCTGTAGCTACAGTTTAGCACCTTCGAAAATCAATTCCCAGAAATTCTCTCACCTTGAGAGATTGCTCACGGGCCTGACAACATGCCTCTTCAATATCTCATAGGCCTGACAACCCACTTCTTTAGTCCATCTCCCAAGCTAACCAGGTACACAAACAAGTATGGGTACAAATACAGGTTCAGGTACAGTGACAGGAAGGTACGGAGGATAGCTGACTAAGTGAGTGAAAGATCATGGAATGGCTGAATGGATGACTGAAAATTGCATGAATGGATGAATCCCCCCAAAATGAACTAAGTCCAAACTATATGTATGCATGTTTCCAACTTGACACTTGTTATGTTGGGAGCTACTTTGGCCCACTTGTCCCCATCCTTAGAACTTAGGATAAAATAATCATCCATACTTTATACTTTAAGGAATATTAATATAATATTCATTTTTGGCTTAGCTCCTTAGCTTAGCCACTTTCCTTAACTTTTAGATCCCCCTTTCCCTAACTAGTGGAGTTTATTCCCCCATACTCTTTTATCATGGCCAGTCTGCGCGCAACGATGTATTTTATATTAATGATAAGGCATATACAAAAATAGGCTCACTGGCCTTTAGCATCTAAGCTCTCTATCCTAATACAAAACATAAGCCTCATAAATTATAATAATTGGCTCACCGGCCTATAAAACAAAACATATACACAAAGGCTCCCTGGTCTCAAAATCATGTGCACTTAATTTGTTGCGCGTGGTATCCTAGAATGTGCACACTTCATTATTTTAGTGCGCAGTACATGTGCGCACAATGCCATGAAAGGTGCATACAAAAATGATATCAAACAACTCACCATATTAAGTGCATTTGTGTTTTACATTTATAATTGGGTTCGGCCTAGGGGTATTATAATCCCCTCCCCTTATTTATGTATTGTCCTTAGTGCATTATGTACACATATACAACAAAATTTTCAAAAAGCCTTAAAACTATGCGGGTATTCTGCCCGCATTGCATCCTCATGCTCCCAAGTAGCATCCTCGGGACCTTACTAGGTCCATTGGACCTTTACAAGCCCTATGGCTCGATTCCGGAGATGTTTGATTTTCAGGTCTAGAATGCGTACCGGATGCACTTGGATAGCGCCTTCTTTCTCCACCTGAATCACATTCCACTCAATTACATGATTAGCATCGGGTATATATTTCTTTAGCAATGAGACATGGAATACATTATGACTAGACATAGATGCAGGCAATGCAATCATATAAGATATTGGACCAATCCTCTCTAGGATTTCAAACGGCCCACAATAGCGAGTTGTCAACTTTGAACAATTTCCCAAATTCAGGGAACTTCTATTGGCCTTCACTTTCAAGAATACATGGTCCCCCACTTTAAATTCCCTGTGAGTTCTGCCCTTATTAGCATAGTTTTTCTGCCTGTCTTGGGCAACCTTTAAATTTTGTTTTATTTTTATTATTTTCCCCTCCATTTCCCTGAGTAAATCTGGCCCAACTACTACTCTAGGATTGTATTCTATGGTTCAATATCTTTCCATTGACTTCTCCTACGCCTCAATCTGATTCTGGAGCAGGAAGTTATGGCTCTTCGAAGTTAGTTGAGTCTTAAAATTTACCCTCCACTGTTTGTGTTATAACTTTCTCATAAAAGCTTCATTTCACGAACGGTTTACACCATTAGAAAAATCTCTTCGAGCTATTTCATTTGAGTTGCAGAGACAGAGTGTACCTTGGTACACTGTGTTCTCGTGGTTTTTGAATAGCTAAAAATGTTGTTAAGGGCCTAAAAAACACACTACAAAAAGATGGTGTTCAAACAATATAAAATGTCGCGGAAATTCGATGGTTTTCTGTTGTTTTTCACCATCCAAATGAATTCACACGCACAAATTTCAACCTGTACACCCATATTTAGCATGCACAACAACATCACAAGGTAATTCATTCTTCACGCACCTATAACCATTGTGCATCACTTCTTTGTCGTGCAAATAACTGGTGCGCACTACTTTTGTGTCATGCGCCAATATCCACTGCCCACAATTTTGGTTCTTTCACTAATACATGTTGCATGCAATTTTTTTTTTGTGTCGCGCATTAATATTCCGCACACATTTCACTCTACATGTTGTGCCATGCCAAAGTTTAGTACGACCCCACCACACACCAATACTCTACGCACACTATTAACTAAACTGCCGCGTGACAACATATACCCACATTGCACGCACACCAAAAAATTCCTTTGCACTCTACCAATACTACACACACCAAGCGTGTCATTATTATGCATGTGCACACCGAGCTCACTTTATTATACGTATGCACACTGCACGCCATTATTACACATGCGTCACTCAATCCACACTGTGCAATGCTAAATTTAGTGCGCACACCCGCATGCCAATATTTTTCCGCGCAGCACCAAATTTTAGCGTGCGCACCCGCACGCCAATATTTTTCCGCGCAACACCAAATTTTAGCGCGTGCACCCGCACGCCAATATTTTTCCGCATAGCACCAAATTTTTGTGTTAGCACCAACACGCCAAAATTTTTCCACGCGACGTTAAATTTTAACGTGCGCACCAGCACGCCAATATTTTTCTGCGCAACGCCAAATTTTAGTGCGCGCGCCCGCATGCCAATATTTTTCCGTGCAGCGCCAAATTTTAGCGCGCGCACCCGCATGCCAATATTTTTTCGTGCAGAGACAAATTTTAGCGCGTGCACCAGCACGCCAATATTCTTCCACGCAGTGCCACATTTTAGCACTCTCACCCGCACGCCGATAGTTTTCTACATATCACAAGATTTTCACTGCACATCAATTCCTCATGAATTTCGTTGCAGAAATTAGGGTTTTTGCTTAACTTTTTCCCAATTTTTACCGTAGACATTTTGCAACTATGAAATTTGTTCAATTTCTCCCTGATAACAATAGTTTAACCTTTGCAACAACAAATCGATGTGGTTTGACATTTTTGGAACGAATTTTTCCCAAACTCAATTCACCAATTGAGAATTTTAATTACTAATCTCACTCCATCTATCATGGCTTCACTGTAATTTCAAATTCTACCAATTCCAGGTATGAATTTGTTAGAACAGATATTAAATCAATAATATCTCACCACTTGGCCGAATTTCTCAATTTTCTCATGAATTTAACAACAACAATTGGGATTTTTTCTCAATTCCATGCAATTGCTTCTAATTTTTATCATGGATGCTCTGTAACTTGAGATTTGGCAACTTCAAAATCAATCCTCTGTAAAATTTCGCTTCAACTCAACTTGTTCAGCCCATCTAGGCTCAGTGTTGAAAACTGGAGCTCTGATACCATATTGTAACATCCCGACCACCCAGGTCGGGCCATGCTACTCCTGAAAATGATTAAATTTATGCTCTAATACCATATTGTAACATTTCTTTAGCTGCAATGCTAAAATTTCTCTGATGGTTACTGCCCTGAAAATTCCCTATACATTCCTTAGGTTCCCTTCCTCATCCAAACAAATAAATATCTTATTATAATAGTGTAAGATAGCATGATGCTGGTCCAACCAATCCATATATTATCATATCATGATTCACTTCAAATATATATTATCCTTCTTTTCTTATATATATAAAAAACTTTAATAGTCATAGGAGTTGAGTTTGGATGATTCAACATAAAACTTCTATCATGGAATATTGCTAAGGTGTATATTAAAAATTAATTAAAGTTGTCATAATGACGAATTACTTTTGTGTATAAATCATACAATGATGAGACATATAATTATGTTATAATATTTTTAAAATTGTTTAATAACAGAAAAAGGAAAGGCAAAGGCATTGTGATTATTAAAATAGGTCATTAGAATATGTAATGGTTAATAATGATTATTAGTAATTTTACAAGGATAGAGACAATTTCGAATGGGAAAGTACTCGTGACTTCTTATATTAAAAAAAAATCAATATATATAAATTACATATAATTTGAGTATTTTAAAATATAAAATCTATATATATATATAAATTACATATAATTCGAGTATTTTAAAAACTTTTTAGAATTACAAATAACATATTTTAAAAAGTTAGTAATTTGAAAATATTAAAAAAAATTACATATAATTTGAGTATTTTAAAAACTTTTTAGAATTACAAACAACATATTTAACATATTTTAAAGAATTAGTAATTTAAAAATATTTAACCTTTTAAAGAATTAATAATTTGAAAATATTTAACCTTTAAAGAAGTTAGTAATTTGTAAATATCTCACTTTTGAAAAACATATGTTTAAATCACCACAACATTTATTTATTGACATAATTTATTTACAAACAACATATACATATGTTTAAATCACCACAACATTTATTGACATAATTTATTTACAAACAACATATTTTAAAGAAGTTAGTAATTTAAAAATATTTAAAAAAATTACATATAATTTGAGTATTTTAAAAACTTTTTAAAATTGCAAACAACATATTTTAAAAAAGTTAGTAATTTAAAATATTTAACCTTTTAAAGAAGTTAGAAGAAGTTAGTAATTTGTAAATATCTGACCTTTGAAAAACATATGTTTAAATCACCACAACATTTATTGACATAATTAATCCAATATAACCTTTCATATTTTATATATTCTCAACATGTTCTTATCTAAAAGATTCCACGAGCTTGTCTCTAATGATTATGAACCTAGTAGCCTTGCTTTTATATGAAGGGTATCTTTTCACTATTAGAACATGTTTTCTTTAGCTATTAGTTTCTAGAAATTCGAGTAATCTTGCCTTGTTGTCATCTACTCGTCTCTTTTCTATAAAAAGGCTATGATACTCTCACCATGGGAAACAGGAAAAGGGTTGAGATCTATGTAAGGATGTTCTTGTCATCTACTCCTCTCTTTTCTATAAAAAAAGACTATAATACTCTCACCATGAAACAAGAAAAGTCCTTTTTCTATTAAAAAAAACTATAATACTCTCACCATGGGAAACAAGAAAAGAGTTGAGATCTATGTAAGGATTGCGTTGGGGAAATTATGTTGGGTAGTTATGTGAACGTCATTATTACCTATAAAGGTTATGATGAGATTATGCTAGTGATACTTTCAATATGGTTGTGGTATCAATATGATTGTGATTTTATGTGAAAGATCATTGCTAGAAGAATCTATAATTCAAAAAGGGTTGTATTATTAGAGTGTCACCATGTTTGTAAAACACTTTACTAAATTTATTTTCTTGTTCTAAGATACATGGTCTTCTCTCTTATCAAGTTTACGTAAGACTATAATTTTTTTATATCCTAGTCAATGATTAAAAATATACAAATGGTGGACAAAGGATCTCAATAACCAAAAGTCATGACCATTGTATATAGTTATTATTTCTAAATGACAATTTACAAAATTAGAAATTTGTTATGTCCATTTTGATTTTATTTTCCCTTTTTCAATTTTAATATATAACACACGGAAAATGGATATATAACTTCACAAAATCAACATATATAAATTACATAAACTTTGACCATTCTAAACAATTTGGTCATTTGAAAATATCCTACATATGGAAGGATACTTTCTAATCACCATAACATGTATTAACATTATTGATCCAATATAACCTTTTCATATCACTCACTATTATGGGGTAGGTTTCTTTTACCAAATCACTTATAAGTGATAAGTTTATATGTTTTGCACTTGTTTTTATGAGAAACGATTCCATCATGATATTGTATCTAATGATTATTAACATAGTCGTCTTGGATTTATATATGGGGGGTACTTTTGACTATTGGGAGAGGGTTTATCGTGTTATTGGATTTTTCTCAACTTGAATAGTCTCCTAATGTTATCTTCTACTCATCATTTTTCTATAAAAAGAGTAGAGCATTGTCACAATGGGAACGGGGAGAATGGTTGCAAGCTACATGAGAATTACATTCGTAAAATAATGTTAGATAGTTATGTGAAGGTCATGATAGCCAATGAGGGTTACATTGATATTATATACCCATGATATGTGATACCTTAGACATGGTTGTGATGCCATGTAAAATACCATTTCCATAGGAACCTATAATCCAAACTGAGTTATACTATTAGAGGGCCACTGCTCAAGTAAAACACCTAACCAAACTCGTCCTCTCGTATTAAGATATGGAGTCCTCTTCCTTATCAAGAGCGCATCTTGATATTTCCTCAATACCCAAATCAATGATTCAAATCATATAAATAATGGACAAAGGGTCTCAATAACCAAAGGTCATGACCCTTTCATATAATTATTATTTTTAAATCACAAATTACATAATTTGAAAGTTGTTACATCCTTTTTTTTATCTTTTATATTTTCCAATATTAATATATAACATAAGGGAAATGGGTACATGGAAATCACTACATTCATTAGGTGTAATTACAAATTGAAAAAATGGAGTAACTTAATCCATGGATAAAGAAAGACTAGATTACAACCTGTACCAATTGATCTTTGTTGGGCAATATTTTCACCCTTGAACAAAAAACATTTTGCATGAAAAGTCCAAATTTATCATGCCCAACAATTTTGGAATTGTTCTCCTCATTTTTTTTTCTTTTCCATTTTCCACTATTAATTCACAACAAAAGATACTATGCATAATTTGATTTTGGTAGGTATGATGTACCTTTCTATTTTCATCTCTCTTACAATATTTTTTTCCTTTTCCCTTTACCAATATTAATTCATAACAAAGGCTACATTACATAATATGTCCAACAATTTTGTAGTTGTTCTCCCCCTTTTTTGTTTTCTTTTCCCACTATTAATTCATAACAAAAGATACATTGCATAATTTGATTTTTGTAGGTGTGATGTCCCTTTCTATTTTCTTCTCTTCCAATATTTTTTTTTCTTTTCCCTTAACCAGAATTAATTCATAATCAAAAGCTACACTACATAATATGTCCAACAATTTTGGAGTTCTTCTCCCCCTTTTTTGTTTTCTTTTCCCTTTATAACAAAAGAAACACTACATAATTTGATTTTGGTAGGTTTGATGTCCCTTTCTATTTTCTTCTCTCTTCCAATATTTTTTATTCTTTACCCTTTACCAATATTAATTCATATCCAAAAACTACACTACATAATATGTCCAACAATTTTGGAGTTGTTCTCCCCCTTTTTTTGTTTTCTTTTCCCTTTATAACAAAAGAAACACTGTATAATTTGATTTTGGTAGGTGTGATGTCCCTTTCTATTTTCTTCGCTCTTCCAATATTTTTTTTTCCTTTTCCCTTTATCAATATTAATTCATAATAAAAACTACACTACATAATATGGTAGTTGGGATAGTACACTACATAATTTGAGTCTTGCTACATTGCTTTTATTTCCTTTTCCCTTTTCCAATATTAATACTAACATAGAGAAAGTGGGTATAATTCGTAACCAAAACTACACTAAATAATTTGGTAGTTGTAATGTCTTTTATGATTTTTTTCTCTTTTTTAATTATAATACCTAACAAAAACTAGGCTACATAATTTGAGTGTTACTACATCCCTTTTATTTCCTTTTCCAATATTAATATATAACATAAAGAAAGTAGGTACGTGACCATCACTACACTCACTACTCACTAGACATACATGAAGTAAAGATACTCAACTACTACATTCACTAGACATAATTCGTACATGAAGTAAAAATATTCAATTACAAGCCCATTGAGTGAGGTACACCCAATCAATGTGGGGATTTCAAAGCACTCAACCACTAAACCATAGAAAGTCAGGAAAGAAAAGTAAATCAGTTATATCACTAAACCATAAAAAGTCAGGAAAGAAAAGTAAATCAGTTATATTTGTGAAACCCAATCAATGTGGAGATTTCAAGGCACTCAACCACTAACCCATAGAATATCACGGAAAGAAAAGTAAATCAGTTATATTTATGAGGCCAAAAGAAATGAGATCTTATTTACTAAATAACAGTTAAATTTAAAATCATAACAATTTTTTTTAATCAACTTTAATCAATTTCTTTCCAAAACCAGGTATAAAAATTGTTTGAATGGTCTAAAAATGTTTAAAATGAACGTAAAATTTTATTACCACTATTTAACTCAATTTTTTTACAAAACTCGTGAATTGTACCTCAATTAAGTGGTACTTCGTCAGTGAAACTCAGCTCCGAATCGCCCCCAAACAGGATGGGTTTGTACACAAATTACCTACTAAACTGCCAAAAATCAATACCATGACGTGCGTGGCCATGTGCCATAGAGACGTACTGTAGGCACTTTAAACAGCAGTTGAATGTAGAAGCATACCTGCTCTGATCTGATCTCAGTAGCTACTGATAAATGGACATTCGGCTCTGATCTGATTTCAGTACCTAATAATAAAATGACATTCTGCTCTGCTCTGATCTCAGCACCTACTCATTTGAATCGCCTGTTATTCATCTAACTGATATCGAAAGAATGGCCGAGAAAGAGGTTCCTGTTAGTCGTTGTAGCCACATTATTGAGTGCAGCGTTCACGATTAAAATGTCCTCCAATGGATTTGAAGATATCTATCTATGTGGAATGCCATGGATATTGTTAACTCTGCACTCAATAGTATGTTTGCCAATGGCTCCATTTACTATCTTCTTCTTCTCGATCATAAATTAAGAAGTAAATTAAATAGTCTGGCTGTCATTACAGGAGTGTATTAAACAGGTTAGAGATTTGCTAGTGTGTCCGAAACTTTGTCAGTGATATTTTAAGTTTGTGTGATCTTTTTTAGTCATGAAGATTTGGTGGTTTTTAAAGATATGGTGTTTCTTTCGGTGCTATTTTGAAGAGATGTTTTTCTTGGTTATTTGTTTCCATTGGATTGTTTTGGTCTTATAATTGATCTCAGGATGGTCCTTTAAGGTGAATTACCTTGAATTCTGATAATTCAATGTGAATTCTGATAATTGATATTTGAGCTCAAGGGTTTTAGCATGAATAAGGTAAATTTTCTGGGTTTTTAGCATGAATAAGGTAAATTCTGTGAAAGTCTTATTATTATTTGCTCTTCTGTGTATTATTATTATTTACTCTTCAAATGATTAGAAGAAGATTTTTAATAAAACTAAAAAATTTAAATTTATCTCAAAGTTTGTTTTTTCAACTACTTTAAGTTCCATAAAATGAGTTTTTCAGTTATGTATATGTGATTTGCTTTTAATGTACTACTTATTTATGTAAGTACTTTAATGTATATCAAATTAATTTAACCTAACTTACCCTTTCCAAATATTAAGGAAAAACCTATAACCCTAGTTTAAGAGCATTACTTACAAATTTATGTAGGTTGAATGATAGCAAACTAACTCACCCTTTCTGATCCAAATATAGAAAACTAACTCACCATTTTCAACTCACCTGTTCTGATCCAAATATAGAAAACTAACTCACCCTTTTCAATTCAAATATAAGAAAAAAACATATAAGCTATGATTAGGAGTTACATTATGCTTATCACATATCTAAACTTATCATATATCTAAATAATTGGTATAAATCAGTTTATCTTTTTCAAATATAATGAGAGCATTACTTACAAATCTATTTAGGTTAAATGATAGCAAACTAACTCACCCTTTTCAATTCAAATATAAGAGAAAAACATATAAGTTAAGATTAAGAGTTACACTATACTTATCACATATCTAAACTTATAATATATCTAAATAATGGATATAAATCAGTTTATCTTTTTCAAATATAATGAAAAAAAATCTATAACTTAACTTTAGGAATCACATAATAATAATAATAATAATAATAATAATAATAATAATAATAATAATAATGTATTTTTAAAGTCACCCTCCACTTATAACTTTTTAGGAGAAAACATATATGTTCTTAACAATTAGAATGATTGAGTATCATATTTAAAAATAATAAAAAACAATCAATTTTAAAATACATTATTTATAATTAATAAAAAATTATCTATATTAAATATTTTTAATGGTTATTTAATATATTTTTTCCAAATTATTAAAGTTAACTAAACCTTAAAATTATTACATCATAGGGAACCTCCCTGAAAGGGGTATATTGGAGTAATAAAAAATCCAATTGTGCGTTCCGATGATATGATTTCATCTTCGTCTCCCCTAGAAAAGCAATATTATTAATTAAAAACAGTGAATGATAATATTTTCTAGAATCTATTGATTCAAAATTTAAGAGATTTTCTTTATTTATAAAACTTTACATATAGATATATATTTATGTTTATGCAATAGTTTAATAGATAATATTTTTTCATAAAATTATAATTTTATTTTATATATATGTATTTATTTATTTTATTTTTTTAAAATTTAATACAGTTTAAAAAACTAAAAATTTGTATAATAAACTGTCAAATTACATATTTTGAGGATTTTACTTTTTAATTTATACACATAGT
>SNQJ01S0186379.1:1975-16667 GCA_010110895.2 Picea sitchensis
TAATTGAAGTTTATGTTGATGATATTATTTTTGGTAGTGGTGATGACAGGTTAATCCATAAATTTGCAAAAGATATGCATAATGAATTTGAAATGTTGTTACTTGGAGAACTATCCTTATTTTTGGGACTTCAGATACGTCAAAGCAACCAAGGAATATTTATTTCTCAAACCAAGTATATTAGAGAAATGCTAAAGAGGTTCGGAATGGAAGATTACAAACCAGTTATCACTCCCATGCAAACCAATTGCAAGTTGAGCAAAGATGATGATTCGAAGTATACAGATCATAGGCAATATAAGTCAATGATTGGAAGCGTACTATATGTGACAGCATCCAGACCAGATGTAATGCAGGCAGTTGGATAGGTGGCACAATTTCAAGCACCACCAAAGGAGTCACATGTGTTAGCAGTGAAAAGGATTTTCATATATCTCAAAGGAATAGAAGAGATTGGATTATGGTATCCAAAAGGAAAGGATCAATCACTTATTTCCTACATAGGTGCAGATTGGGAAGGTTGTATTGATGACCGACGAAGCACCAGTGGAGCAGCGTTTTACTTGGGTGAGTGTTTAGTATCATGGCTAAGCAAGAAACAATCATCAATATCTTTATCTACAGCTGAGGCAAAGTTTATATTGCAGCAACATCATGTTGTACACAGATTCTTTGGATGAAACAAACTCTAATAGATATACATGTTGAGTATGATGAGCCCATTCCAATCTATTGTGATAATACAAGCACCATCAGTATCTCGAAGAACCCGGTGATGCACTCCAATACGAAGCACATTCCAATAATGTATCACTTTCTACGGGAGCAGGTTGCAGAAAATAACATCAGAGTTAAGTATGTGGGCACAAAAGAACAAGTCGAAGACATATTCACAAAACCACTTCCATGGGAATCCTTTGAACATCTTTGCTAGAGAATTGGAGTTATTTCTACTCCAAAATGATTTTTTTTTGAATTCTTATCTTATATGTCTTATATTTACATGAGGAAACACCATAAGAGGACAATTCAGTTAGGGGGAGAAACCCCGGATGAAAAGATACCTTTTCCATTGATGACAAAGGGGGAGAGATTTATTAGATGCAGAGGAAAGAGGAAGAGGATAGAGGCATTGTTTTAGGGGGAGCATGAGTGATATGATTCCAGTATTGCATCAGAGTGTTGCCATCAATGCTAAAGGGGGAGATTGTTGATTAAGGTTGGTTGTCATTGATGTCAACCCTTGAAGAAAGAGCCATAGCACAAAGGTTGGGTAATGGACTCAAGATTGTTTGATTTAAAGCTAACTCTTTATTGTATTGATATGGTTGATAATAAGTATAAATGGATGAACTCCAAAGTGGTCCCCTTATGGTGAAATCCCTCACGGGAAGATGCTTTGTGGATTGAGTTATCCTAGAAGTATGGTTAGAGAACCCATGCTTATTTATGGAATAATGAGATGAATGCCATTGAATTTGTCAGTGAAACTATCCTATATGGATATTTATTGTCATGCCATTTGCGGTGGTATGTGGAACGTCACATAACTCCTCACGGTTAGAGAGTTATGGCCATGAGAAGTTGGAGAACCCAGGTTTAGGTAATGGACCCAAGTTTGTTTGATGGNGTAGAACATCACATAACTCCTCATTGTTTGAGAGTTATGGCCTTACGAAGTTGGAGGACCCTCATATGTCATCTAAAAGCCCCAAAAATTCAAAGTAGTCAAAGTGGTTTAAGAGATTTTAAAAGGTAAATAATAAAGTAAAGTGATGAGTAGACTATAATTCAAAGTGAATACAAAATAAATTAATTCAATAATAAATTTAATGGAGAAATTAGAAGTGGGTTAACCCTAAAATAAGGAAAGTAGGCAAAGTGTCCTGGAAGATGTTTTTAAGGAAGCTACTTGGAGAGTATAAATAAGAGGGAAGGCTCTCTCATTTAAGATACACTTGAGCATATTGAATACCGATATGTTTCTGAGGTAAGAAAAGGATAAATAAGCTGAATTTCTGAGGAAAGTGAAGAAAAGAAGGCTCGAATTAAGGGAATAATAAATTCTTTTCATGATGCTTTCTAAGGTATATTTCGTTCAGGTCATCTCACCATTTTCGCAATAATGTTTTTACTAGAATGATTCAGACCCTGAAATTTCTATTCCATTGAGAAAACATATCCAAGTATCTGTGGTAAAAAAATCATCTTGTGGGTCGTTGTATTTTTGGAGTTACACGCCGCGGAAAACAGGGTTTGTGCTAGTCCTGAAACTAGTCAAAAACATGTGTTTCGGGTAAAAACATCATAACTTCTTCATAAAAGATCCAAATTCAGTAATACCAAATGTGTTGGTTATATTACATTTTGCATTATTCTATGTAATATTTTCAGATCAATTCAACAAATATTCCATGTGGGGAATGCTCTACAAGGTCGCTCTCTAGAATAAGACAAAATTCAACAAGGTGTGCCATTTTTTCGATAACTCCTTTTATGAGAGGTTCCAAGTAGTGA
Source organism: Picea sitchensis (assembly GCA_010110895.2). Taxonomy (NCBI): domain Eukaryota; kingdom Viridiplantae; phylum Streptophyta; class Pinopsida; order Pinales; family Pinaceae; genus Picea; species Picea sitchensis. Next base: position 4,493 of record SNQJ01S0186379.1, read on the forward strand.
CACCTGGAGGAATTGCATAAAAAACACTGAATAAAATTGTATATGAGTTTCAGATCTTTATTCATTATAGGTACAAAGTTATGATTTTTTCAAGTTAGGGTTGTTGACTAATCCAAAACTAGTCTTGTGAGACTAAACAAACATTTGATGAAAATGCTAGTCTCTTGTTGTTAAAGTTAAGGAAGGTTTGTAGGTATGTGATCATATAAACTAGGTCTATTACAAAGTTACAAATCATATTTGGATGATGAAATTGATGAGGGATTTGGGTTGAGGTACAAGTTGCGTAAATGGTTGAGACAAGTAGTTGATGAGTTGGCACATACATGAGGTGTATAGTTAATGATGTTGGTACATATTGATGATTCATAGTTGATGAGTACTTGACACATGATTGGTACATACTTGGTACATGGTTGGTTGCACTCGTTTATGGTACAGGTTGATTACAGATTGTTTGGTAGATGTTGGTGCATGGTTGATGCACTTGTTTATGGTACAGGTTGATTACAGGTTGAGGTACAGGTTGATGCATGGTTTAGGTTTATTGGTACATGTTTACAGTAGTATATCTCACAATGATAGTGTGACAGTGGTTCTATCATTCTACTTCTACTTTAGGGCGGTTGGACGGGGCAAGGACAGGTGGTTGTAGCCACCTTCCAGTTGTAGCTGGATAACATAGGGGGTTGTATCCTCCTTATTGTTGTAGCCAGAAAATTGGGGAGTTGGATCTTCCCTCAGGTTGTAGCCTATGAAACTAGGGGGTTGGAGCCTCCATCTAGTTGCAGCTGGAAAACAAAAGAAGTTGGTGCTTCCAATGAATGTAATTCTTCAAGACATATAAGATAAATCATTCTATGGTTTTCTCCCGATTTGGATTTCCACATAAAACACTGGTGTATTATGTATGTGTGTGATTTTTCATTTCTTATTGCTAATTATTGGATAATAATTCTACATTGATATAACACTTGGATTATTTGGTGAAAAAGGATTATAATTATGCTATTACTAATTCACCCCCCCTCTCAGTAATCCAACAATTACATTATTCCTCAACCAAACTTGGGTTCCTTAACCAGACCTCTAGAGATACCGGACATACCCAAGGGTTGAAATCAATATCTAAGAGTTGACATCAATCTGCAATATCAATATCCAAAGGTTGACATCAATGAAAACCAAAAATCCAAACCAAATGTCCATCAATCTACACCAACTATCTGACAGTTTTGATGACACGCATGTATTGGTGGAATATTGTTGTGGTAGAGCTTGAGGGTCACATTATAGTTTGGGAGGAGAACCACTCCTTGTGGATTTTCAGGTGCTTAGAGAAGCAGTGGTAGTAATGAATTCTAACTACCTACACCTTCTTTCTGATATATATCATCTTCTCATGGTTGGTCAGATGTACCTTGATGCACTTAAAGGAAAGGAGGAGGATGTTGACATACTTACTGAGAAGCTTGAGATTACCCAGGATTTCTTGAAGAGCACACAAAATGTAGTGTACCTCAAATTTTCCATAAAAAAAAATATTTTCTATGGAACAATAATCTCCAATTTCATTTTAGTAGATTTGTAGTTTATATGAGGTAATAATTATTCCCACTATAAAATCTATGTGAGGTATCTTATGTTCTGACTATCAAACAATGATATTTCTACCCCAACCTAACTCACTTTGAATCAAAACTCTTATGATTCCCTTCAGTCCCAAGCGATTCTAAAACTCTCTCTCTCTCTCTCTCTCTCTCTCTCTCTCTCTCTCTCTCTCNCACACACACACACACACACACACACACACACACACATATATGAATGAATTATATTAAACTTAGGACTTATAGCCCTAATCTCTAGCTTAAACATGAACTTCTATACTTGCGCGCAAGGAAAACTCATTTGACCTTTGAATTAATATATGCATATACTATACATAAAGTAATGGGGTCGGGAATGCACACCCTTGGTAGAATATTAAAGGCTTGATATAAGTTTCATGGCATTACTTTGTTTGTCCCAAATCATTGATCGAAATCCCTATGATCAATGGTGGTTAATGATCTTCCAGTCACCATCTACATAAAGGTTTGGGTAATAGAACCCCACACTACCACTCGTTTAACTCTTCCTTAACGGGGTCTCAACTGGACGATGTCTCAATTGAATGACAAGTTAACTAAAATGAAAAATAGTTAGATTTAAAGGGTTCCTGTTGGTCATGTGATGAAGGGAATACTCTTAACTTCAAGTTTCTTGGTATTAGGAGAAGGGTTTCTTGTCAGATAGGAGTTAAATCTCTAAACCGACTATTAAAGAAGACCCTGTGTGTGCAAGTTTCAATGGTTTTCACCTGACCCCTCCTCCAATATGGTCGCGCCAACTCAGTCCCATCACATGGCCAGGCCAACCTTCGTACCCTCAACATTTAATCTGCATAGTAAGGGATCCTTTAGGGTTAAGTGAGTTTTCTATTGTCATTTGTGAAGTCCCCCGAAATGGCTCTGCGTTTTTATTTTCTCAGCGGGGAAGACTGTCGTCTTGGAGGATGTTAACCAGTGGAAACACGCATCGCTATCCATCCTCCCGGGTAAGTTCATGATACTACTATAACCTAGTAATTGAGTGGAATCACGGGGTTTCATTATAGTGGAAGAAAGCCTTTTATTGTAATTCTTATTATGATTTTTAATTAAGTTTCCCCATTATCGTTATTCTTTCATAACTTCATGGATTGTTCCCGCTCCTGTATAAGTAGATTCTTACTGTTGTTTTATTCTAAATCTTTATGAGAGGGCTCAACATCCCATTCCCTTGTTTCCAATTTCAAAGAATTTACACCTGTGTTAGTTCTCGTATGCAGTTTACCCTTAGGGGTTCGTCATCCTCTTACATTATTTACGGTGCCTCTATTGATATGCATTGAGGCCTGGTATTAAACTTATGTGAGGCTACACAGGGTTCTAGTCTGGAGTTGAAGATCCTCACTATGTATTGCATGTTATATTGAATTTCTTTTAAAAAATGATTCCACCCTTCTGTAATTTTCATTAGACCCTTAGCTGGTCCTTAGAAATATAATGCTTCCTTAAAGGCTATTTCATTCCTATTTGGCACAAAAGAAAATGTGACTTCTTTGTTTCGAACAATCTGTTAGGGAATACCCTACACCATATAATATTTGATTTTAAAAAACTTATGGGATTAAGTGTGTTTCCTACTGTTATTATCATTGTCTGTGGGTAGTATACACCATTGAAGCCTCACAAATTCAACAAGAAAGTTAACTCTGTATTTAGCATTGATTAAAAATACCATCTTCAACACAAACAATTGGTTCATGGTAGGTTTTGATGTCAACGTTAACGTATAGCATTTTATTCTGTGTGTAACATTTGTGTGATGCCTTCGGCCTGTTCGCACAGTGCAACTTATGCAATTCGTATTTTACATGTGAATATTGTTTGATTAATTCATTTCATGAAGAATTTGATTTATACGCTTTTGGTACCAACTCTAATGATGGGACCCTGTTGTTGCGAGGGTACCCATCAGGAAGTCCTTGGACCACCCTCCCCTCGGCCTGAGATGTCTACCCAGCCAAAACGCAACGGAGAAAGGATGCCAGATCCCCAAGTCGTAAGTTAAGTGAAACTCTGAAATAAACCTTTCTGATCATTTATCATTCTGTTGAAAGTTTCACTCGTCTTGCTTCTGTTATATATTGCTAATGTTAATTTTTAAACCCTTCAAGGGACTTCGTCCATGCACAAATCCGTATGCAGACTCCTCTTATTCACGCAAAAGGTATTCGAGTTTTCATTTCTCTGCCCTTGAAGGAGTATCCTAGGTTTCTAAGGATTGATACAATTCTAAAACCCGATGGGTGGAAAAGTCCATTCCTAAAGACAATCTGTTATTTAGTTCTGTATCTCTAAATTTAACGAAAGGGCATAAGGATCATTACCTTATTACTGTGTAACATACTTGAATCGTATAAATAGAATATGACCGTATACCATATTTAAAGTTGTATATTCGATTTTGGGATGGAAATATGAACAATCCTTTTTTTTTAAGCAATAGATTTGTTATAAGAGTATTTCTAGAATGAATAGCAACACATATCTGTGAATAGTGATTTTGTCTTGACTTTTTTGGATTTTAATTTGGATCCTAAGGGGAAAATTTGGATGATTTCTTGTTTAGTCCTGTAGCTTTATTCTTTTGAATTATCTCAAAATCTCGTATTTTTATTTTTTAGCCTATTCATTTACTCTAAATAATAATTTCCTTTCCAGGTCTCCAATTGCGATTATGGAAACTTTTTACTTTTCGTCGGTTTATATTCCAAAAATTCTACTAAGACTAGTTATACTATTTGTCTTCCATTATATTATAACACATGTTGGATCTGCAGTATGAAAACCTACAGTCATGCATGTATGAAATTAAACTTATGTATTTTCGAAATTTATATTCCTTTAAATCGAATCTCAACAAAATCGAAATAGAATATCAATTTTTGTGCAGGTATTGGGTGTACATATGCATATATATATATATATATATATATATACTGACGCAACCTGCCCCTCCGACGGACGGCCGCTCTCCAGGACCTTCTTAGTACACACTGGCCCGAAGAGTTACAAAGTACTCTTCCACTTCACTCGGGAGTCCACTACCCACAACGCTCTTCTCGGCGATCTCCCCTTCGGAATTCGGGAAATCGGGTTTCGCGGACTCGCGAACCTTGTGTGCACCTCCCGTGCAATATGAAACTCCGAATCCTGATCCCCGATGTCAACGGTCAACAATTCCATGTACTGGGGATTTCCCTATCGGGAAATCGGCAAACGAAAGGCCGCGATGCTCTCACTTTTCAAAACCCCGAACACCAATACGCAATGCCACGTGATGTCCTCTGCCCCGTCTCCGTGGGACCCATCGCGACTCGGGGCTTCACTGCTTCTCATTTGTTCCCTCGACTTCACAAACGCCGAAGTGCCGAGTCCCGACTCCTCGGGATCTCATGCCACCTGTCCCTCCGACGATCGACGGCTCCGATTAAATCGGGCAATCGCAATTCGTGATTTCGACGTGCATGCAACTCTTTCACTCACCAACCCCGATGTGCCAATATCCGATGACAACCGGACTCTCTCGTGCACCTGCGAGTTATCCCCCTCGCAACTCCTCCGCGATCTGACGGTCTGCGGGGTTTCGTGATTCTCCACGACGATTCAAGTCGTCAATTCTCTTCCTCTTGAAGAGTTCTCTGCTCTACCACCTTCGTCCTGTGCGAGCGAAACAAAGGTATTATCCCTCCTGAGCTTGGTCCCTCTCTGACTCCTTCAGAGATCTCTCACGCACTTCCTGTGCTCGACCTCCAACAACACTCAAAGAGTTGAAGTCGCCTAGACCCTGTGCAATCCTGCCCATAGCAGTCCAGTCCTCCTTCTCTTAGACTCGTCTCTGAGATCTTCAATCTGACCGGCACTTCACCTGCACGGCTCGAATAACCCAATTCACTCTGGGTAAAATGAGAACAAAAGTTCAACTGTTTAGCCTCCTCAACGCACTCTATGCAGAGGAATTCAATTGCACTCTATGAAGGAATCTCCTGGCTCAAACAGAGAAACAATTGGAACTCAATTCCTTCATTCCCTCAGGTTTCAAACCTGATATGCAATCACATACGCAGCATATAAAAGATAAGCATAAAGAGAAGAAAACATGCATAAGCATAATATCAACAACACACAGAGATCAAACACATCCATGGAATTGAATCAAAGTCTTCTTTATTAATTCAATGTCTGTACATGGAGTTTCTCACAGGCTCTCTGCTCTGCTCTCTTCTTCTCCTGAATGAATGAGAATTGATCTGCACGAATACAAATAATACAAAGGAGGGTGCCTATATTCCGTTTTCCCTCTCGAAAGCAAAACTGTCTAATCTACAGTTAATTAGTTTATCTACTTGCATTAAATCTACATAAATGCCTCAGATACCTAAGGAGGAGAGCTTATCCACTCAAGGTCCGTTACAATGTACAAGTGCGCTTCATCACATCAACGTATTAATGTTTGGCGTAGCCATATTACAATGTTTCAAAATTTGGATGCTGGCAGTGTCCAGCTGTTCCTTGCTCCACGCGCTGGCTCACTTGATGAAGTGCGGATGCTCCTGCATCATACTCCTCGGCTCAAAAGATTTCATGGACTCCTGTCCATGAGCTCCTGCACAGTCTGCCCATGTTTCATAATCACTGCTTCATCTTCCCAGCTGGCATCCTCCACTGGGTGATCTTTCCATTTCACCGGGTATTCAAAATACTGCTTCCTCCTGGTCTTCCTTCCAACTCTTTTATCCAGTATGCACTCCATCTGAGGATTCTGTGCAACTGGTAACTGCTTCTGCCACTCTACCACTGGTTCCTCAGTTCTAGTTCCTGCTTCTTCAGCCCGGTAGGGGTATAAATCCGAAATGTTGAAAATCGGAGATATCCCGATGCCCTCCGGCAACTCAAGCTCATATGAATTCTCGCCAAATTTCCTCAGGATTCGGCACGGCCCAATTTTCTTCATCTTGAGCTTGTTGTATGTTCCCCTTGGGAACCTTTCTTTTCTCAAGTGCGCTAGAACCATGTCCCCAACTTCAAACTGAAGCTGCCTTTTTCTCTGATCGGCTCTGCGCTTATGTTCCTGATTCGATTTCTGCAATCGCTGCTTCACCTGCGTGTGAAGTTCTTGCATTGCCTCTGCGAACTCTTCAGCACTCGCGCTGCTAGTTTCAGCCTGTTCTGGCTCCCTGAGCTCAAAAACTCCCCTTAGCTGTGTCCCATACAAAATTTGGAACGGGCTTCTTCTAGTACTCCGATTCATCGAATCGTTGTACGCAAACTCGGCCTGTGGTAGGATCTGATCCCAACTGCTGTGATGCTCCATCACCAGGCTTCTCAACATATCCCCCAAGCTTCTGTTGACCACTTCCGTCTGCCCATCTGTCTGCGGATGGTAAGAAGAACTGAAAGTCAAGTCAATCCCTAGCTTTTTCCATAGCGTCCTCCAAAAATGACCTATGAACTTGGTATCCCTGTCCGAGACTATGCTTCTCGGTAATCCATGCAATCGTACGATCTCTTTGAAAAATAAGTTCGCGATGTGGGTTGCATCGCTGGTCTTATGACACGGGATAAAATGTGCCATCTTTGAGAATCTGTCCATTACTACAAATATGGAATCCGCGCCTCGCTGAGTCCTCGACAATCCCAAAACAAAATCCATACTGATGGCTTCCCATGGCCTCTCGGGTATGGGCAACGGCTGATAGAACCCTGTGTTTTTCTTTCGGCCTTTGGCGTGTTGACATATCCGACACCTCTCAACAAACCTCTTTACATCAGCGTGTATACCAGGCCAATAATAAGATTCTCTCATCTTGGCGAATGTCTTATCATGCCCAAAATGACCTGCTAAGAATCCACTGTGCTTTTCCTTCACCAAATTCTCTTTCATAGAGCAATCTGGAATGCACAATTGATTGCTCCAAAACAACAATCCATCCTGGATCAGGTAGTCTATCCACAGACTCCTATCCCTGAGAACTGGGTTCTCGGCTGCCTCGTATGCTTCCCTGAAGTCTGCATCACTTGCATACATATCTTTCAGATTTTCAAAACCCAAGGTCTTGACCCTAAATTCCTGCAACAACAAGCACTTCCTGCTCAAGGCATCAGCTACCTTGTTCACAGTCCCCGAAATATGCTTTATCACAAACGTGAAATTCTGCATGTACTCTACCCACTTCGCATGCTTCTGGTTCAGCTTTTCCTGCTGACTTATGAACTGCAATGCGTGATTATCGCTGTACAAAACGAACTCCTTGGGTATGAGATAATGCCTCCACTTTTTCAATGCCTGTATAATGGCATAGAAATCCTTGTCGTACGTGGAGTACTTCAACTTTGCATCATCCAGCTTCTCACTGTAATATGAAACAGGTCTGTCATCCTGACTCAAAACTCCTCCAACAGCATACCCACTGGCATCACATTTCACTTGGAAGGTTTTCTGAAAATCAGGCAGCACTAACACTGGCTGCTCGGTTATCTTTCACTTCAACAAATTGAAGCTCCTTTCAGCCTCGGCTGTCCACTGAAAATTTTTATGCCGCTTCCTGACCGTATCCATCATTGCAGCGCTAATCCCACTAAAATTTCGAATGCATTTTCTGTAGAAGCTTGCCAAACTGTGAAAGCTCCTTACCTCAAAAACATTCCTCGGCGATGGCCAATTCCTGATTACTTCAACCTTCTCATGATCCATCTTCAATTCATTTGCCGAAATTACAAAACCCAAATAAATGAGTTATGTCTGCATGAAGGAACACTTCTTCAAATTTATCAGCAGCTTTTCCTGCTGCAGTCTTCTCATCACAGTGGCCAAATGCTTCAAGTGTTCAGCCTTCGTCTTGCTGAAAATCAGTATGTCATCTAGGTACACAACAACAAATTTGCCAATGAATTCTCGCAGGACTTCATTCATCAGCCTCATGAATGTGCTGGGTGCATTTGTCAAGCCAAACGGCATGACCAACCATTCGTACAAACCCTCGTTTGTTTTGAATGCTGTCTTCCATTCATCTCCCTCTCTCATCCGGATCTGATGATATCCGCTCTTGAGGTCTATCTTTGAAAAATAATTTGCCCCGCTCAGGCAATCCATCAAGTCGTCCATTCTCGGCAGTGGAAATCTATACTTGATGGTGATTTTATTAATCGCCCTGGAGTTTGTACACATCCTCCAGCCTCCATCCTTCTTTGGACTCAGTACCGTTGGAACGACACACAGACTAAGACTCTCTCTCACTAGTCCCTTATCCTGCAGATCCTGTACCTGCCTTTTGACTTCCTCGTTCTCCTGAGGTGTCAACCTGTACGCTGCCTTATTAGGTAGGCTTGCTCCGGGTATGAGGTCAATGTGGTGACTCACACTCCTTATCGGTGGCAACGAACGAGGTAGTTCGTCCACGATGATATCAACAAACTCTCCCAGCAGTTCCTGAATCTCCTCTGGCAAGTCATCCACTCTTGTGCTTGTCAGGAAAATTCTCGGCTTCCTGACAACAAAGAACTGTGGATCTTCATCCTTCTCCAGCTCTGTGAGAAGCTCTTTCCCACTCATGAGAAGTATCGCGCTACTTACTTCTGGTTTCACTTCCTTATCTTTTATCGGAAGCAACCTATGGAGTCTCCCATCGTTCTCCAAGGTGTATGTGTTCATTCTCCCGTCATGAACCACATTTCTGTCAAACTGCCATGGTCTACCCAGCAGTATGTGACATACATCCATGGGAATGACATCACACAGAATCTCGTCATGATAATTCCCAATTTTAAATTTAACTAAGCACTGTTTAGTGACACTTACCCAGTGTCCTTTCTGTAACCACGAGACTTTATATGGACTCAGGTGCTTAGTCGTTTCCAGCTCCAGCTTCTCCACCATCTCAGCTGCAACGAGATTATCAGTGCTCCCGCTGTCAATGATGACTTTGCATTTTCTGTTCTTGGCTATGCAAGCCGTCCTGAACAGTCTGCTTCTCTGCGCTGAGCTGTCCACCTCTTTCTCAGGTGTCAAAAGGATCTTATGTGTCCCAAGCGATCTTCCGCTGTCAGCATCTTCTGACTCAGCATCACGCCTCTGCACCTCAGTGATGTGAGTTCCTCCTCTGTCCATTTTCCTGTCGGGATAGTCAACGGCTTTATGACCATCTTTACCACATGTGAAACATGTGATAACTCCTCCACGGCCTCTTCCTCTACCTCGGGTACGAGGAATTACGTTGGTGTCAGCATAATCTCCTTGCTGATCTGTTTGCTGTCTCCTCGGCTCAGAAATTTGCTACCTTTGTTGTGAGGTTCCACCTCTTAAAAATCTACCCTGAGGCCTCTTCCAATCCTCCTTAAGCTTCTAAATTCTCTCTTGGGAAACCGCTTTGCCTCTGGGCTGGCTTCTGCCTCGCCCTCGCTGTCCCTGCTTGCGGCTCAGCTTCTCTTCGGCTTTCAGAGCCATATGGTACGCATCCTCAACTGTGCGGATGGTAACCATGCTCAACTCGTCCTGAATGTCATACCTGAGACCATTCAGATACATCGCCACCTTTTCGTCATCACTCTCCCGATGACCAGCTCGAATGTTGAGCCTGTAGAAATCCTCGGTGTACTCCTTCACCATCATCAACTTCTGCCTCAGGTTCTGCATGCGCCTGAACAGAGTGATCTGGTAGTCCCTCGGAATGAACTTCACCTTCATCTTGGCGATCATCCGATCCCAGCTCTTGATCTTTTGTCTACCTTTGGAACGCCTGTTTTCCTGCAGCTCGTCCCACCATAAGGCTGCATGTCCTTTTAGCTTCGTGACAGCATGCCTTACTTTCTTGTCATCTTCGATATCCTCATAATCGAAGTAGGTGTCGAGTGCTCGGATCCAATCTAGCAGCTCGTCGGCATTTAGACTTCCCTCATAAATGGGAATGTCCATCTTTGTCTTCGATCTCATCCTCGAAATGGCTCTGATCAACCTCTCTGTCGAGGCATCTTCTGCTGTGACCTCTTCTTGGTCATGTCCAGCTTCCTCTTCCACTTCGGGATCGCTGAACTCTGCTGTACCAGCTCCATGCCTCTGGGTGGTCTCCATCTCCTCGAGTCTCACCCTGAGATATCGTATCTGACGTTCCATTTCTGGGTTGCCTGCTGGCCTACCCCTTCTTCGTGCGTCCTTGTCTTCACGGTCAGGTGGCTGCCTTTCTCTTCTGGGCGACATTATATCTTTCCTTCTCTCTGCTACCTGAACAAAGAGAACTCCAACTCCCGCTCTGATACCACTCTGACACAACCTGCCCCTCCGATGGACGGTCGCTCTCCAGGACCTTCTTAGTACACACTGGCCCGAAGAGTTACAAAGTACTCTTCCACTCCACTCGGGAGTCCACTAGCCACAGCGCTCTTCTCGGTGATCTCCCCTTCGAAATTCGGGAAATCGGGTTTCACGGACTCGCGAACCTTGTGTGCACCTCCCATGCAATATGAAACTCCGAATCCCGATCCCCGATGTCAAAGTTCAACAATTCTGTGTACTGGGGATTTCCCTATCGGGAAATCGGCAAATGAAAGGCCGCGATGCTCTCACCTTTCAAAACCCCGAACGCCGATACATGATGCCACGTGCTGTCCTCTGCCCCGTCTCCGTGGGACCCGTCATGACTCGGGGCTTCACTGCTTCTCAGCTGTTCCCTCGACTTCACAAACGCCGAAGTGCCGAGTCCCGACTCCTCGGGATCTCGTGCCACCTGTCCCTCCGACGATCGACGGCTCCGATTAAATCGGGCAATCGCAATTCGCGATTTCGACGTGCATGCAACTCTTGCACTCACCAACCCCGATGTGCCAATATCCGATGACAACCGGACTCTCTCGTGCACCTGCGAGTTATCCCCCTCGCAACTCCTCCGCGATCTGACGGTCTGCGGGGTTTCGTGATTCTCCACGACGATTCAAGTCGTCGATTCTCTTCCTCTTGAAGAGTTCTCTTCTCTACCACCTTTGTCCTGTGTGATCGAAACAAAGGTATTATCCCTCCTGAGCTTGGTTCCTCTCTGACTCCTTCAGAGATCTCTCACGCACTTCCTGTGCTCGACTTCCAACAGCACTCAAAGAGTTGAAGTCGCCTAGACCCTGTGCAATCCTGCCCACAGCAGTCCAGTCCTCCTTCTCTTAGACTCATCTCTGAGATCTTCAATCCGACCGGCACTTCACCTGCATGGCTCGAATAACCCAATTCACTCTGGGTAAAATGAGAACAAAAGTTCAACTGTTTAGCCTCCTCAACGCACTCTATGCGGACGAATTCAACTGCACTCTATGCAGGAATCTCCTGGCTCAAACAGAGAAACAATTGGAACTCAATTCCTTCATTCCATCAGGTTTTGAACCTGATATGCAATCAAATACGCAGCATATAAAAGATAAGCATAAAGAGAAGCAAACATGCATAAGCATAATATCAACAACACACAGAGATCAAACACATCCATGGAATTGAATAAAAGTCTTCTTATTAAATCAATGTCTGTACATGGAGTTTCTCACAGGCTCTC
>SNQJ01S0186380.1:6985-18606 GCA_010110895.2 Picea sitchensis
ATTCTTCTAGGATGACTCAATCCGTAAAGTGTCTTCCCATGATGTCTTTCACCATAAGGGGACCACTTTGGAGTTCATCCATTTGTGCACCTTATCAATCATGATAAGTAATGAGAGCAATGGTCCTCCAACCATTCTTCTAGGATAACTCAATCCACAAAGCGTCTTCTCATGAGGGCTTTCACCATAAGGGGACCACTTTGGAGTTCATCCATTTTTCCACCTTATCAATCATGATAAGACAATAATGAGTCATCTATACATTTTTCCAACAATGCATCATATACGAATGAAACCACAACGATCCATCTTCATCATGTAGAAATGACAACTCATTGATCCATCTTCATCATATCAATGAAAACTCATTGATCCATATTCATCAATGAATTTTCATCAAGGAAAATACATATTATATTACATAAATCATCAATCATCAATCAATCAATCCTTTGACATCAATCAATCACTTGACATCAATCAATGACATCAATCAATCAAACCATTGGCATCAATGACAACATGATCCAACAACAAGTTGATGAAACGATACACCCAAATGGTTAGGGATCTTATCTAAAACCTATTATCTTTAAATATCACTCACGTAAAGAGGGAACTAAACTCAATGGCCAATCGATTAGCCTGATTGTACCTTTCAATCCCTATATCGTCCACATATTCCCAACAAAGTAGAATCTTGGGAGTTCTTCCCCAATGACAAGAGAATTTGTTCTTTTATCCAAAATGAACCTTTTAAGCCTAAGGAAATTATATCTATGGATGATAACAAGATTCCTAAAGGCTTGACCCCTCTAGAGAGTTCATTTTATTCAAGTGATGTAGGCAACAAGGAAAAACAAAAAGAAGAAGAATCGAAAAGGAAGGTGGGTGAGACCATCTCCTTGAACATTGGGACACCGAAGACTCCAAAGAACGTGAAAATAGGTGCAAAATGTTCATATGAAGAGAAGGAGAATTTTGCCAAGTTTCTTGGTGAATTTCAAGACGTTTTTGCTTGGTCTTATGAGGATATTCATGGTTTTGATCCTGGTCTTATACAACATGCCATATCCATTCAGGAAGGCATAAAACTAGTTAGGAAAAAACAAAGACCTATCAACCCTGAGCTGGAAGAAACCATTCGAAAGGAGTTGGAAAACAATTTGAAGGCTGGAATTATCTTTCCAGTCAAGTATTTTGAATGGGTTTCAAATCTAGTCCCTATTCGAAAGACAACTGGTCAGATTAGATTATGTGTTGATTTCCGTGCATTAAATGATTTTACAGTAGGTTGTAGGGTCACAAATGATCTCCTTACTTGACGGGTTTTCCTGTTACAATCAAATCAAGGTAAAAAGGGCAGATAAATATAAAACCACCTTTATTACTCGTTGGGGTACCTTTTCTTATGAACGTATGATGTTTGGGTTATCTAATGCAGGTGCCACTTTTCAAATATCTATGCAATTAGTTTTTGATTATTTGATCAGTAATATCATTCAGTAATACCTTGATGACTTAGCAGTTTACTCTAAAATCCGATCAGATCATTTTGGCCATATGAGAAAAGTTCTTATGCGGTGTAGGAAATTTGGAATTTCCCTAAACCCTTCCAAGTCTATTTTTGGTGTTACCGAGGGAAAACTCCTTGGAAACATTGTCTCTGATTCAAGAATAAGTATCGATCCTGAAAGAATCGTTGTTATCCTTAACCTTCCTACTCCTACTTCTAAGAAAGAAGTTCAATCCTTTATGGGAGTTATTAACTTCGCCCGTAGCTTTGTTCCAGATTTTGCAGTGATGATCAAGCTAATACATAATCTGCTTAAGAAAGACCATTATTTTTCCTGGACTAATGAGGTTGGAAATGATTTTGAAGGGATTAAGAAAGCAATCATCGCCACACTAGTTTTGGCGAAGCCGAATTTTGAGAAGGAATTCACAATTTATACTAATGCCACTGAGGAGGTAGTTTTTGTTGTTCTTATGCAAGATGATGGTCAAGGAAATGAAAAACCTGTGGCTTACATGAGTCAAAGTTTGTATGATGATGAATTTAAATACTCTTTTATTGAGAAACATGCTTTTTCCACTACATCTTAGGTAATCACACGCTGGTAAAAGTGCCTTTACCTGTTATTAAGTTTTTTCTCTCACAAAATTATCTTTCAAGAAAACTTGCACATTGGCTTGCCAAGATCCAGGAGCATGATTTAAATATCATGACTTCTATCACTGTCAATGGGCGTGACCTATTCCTTCACTTGGTTCAGCATGCCGAGAACGGTGAAGAAATTGATGAAGAAGATAGTTCCCTTTCGTCTCTTTTTTACATTGACGATCATACCCTCCCTATGTTTGAACATCCTTGGTACAAAAACTTGGTTTATTATTTACAGAACCAAAGATGTCCAGACAACTTAGATAGTAACCAAATATCATTTTTTTTTTTTTTTTTTAATAACTGACCCCGTAGCCCTAGGATAAGGAAATGAATCTACTCATTCTTAGTAGCACGTAGGGGGAATGCCATCCCCTGTGGAGCCAATGTTATCACACTAAGTTGCCTTGGATCTTTAGCCTTTAGTTTCATCTTTTCCTAATCCCTTAGAATTTAATTTTTTATTTGACCCCTTTAAAGGTGTGTTTATTTAGGTCCCCTTGATAAATAAAGTTTTAAGTCATGACTTATGTTTTGATCCTCACACAATTTTTTGATGTAGGACCATTTTTTCATGATTTATCTTTTGATTCCCTTCATGACTTGACACTAGGATCGACTCACCTTACGATCAGATTGATTTGAAATTCCATATTCCTCACTCATGCCCTCGTAGCCTTGCCTTGCTATCCCCTTTTGTCTTTGCTTACTATCCAATCATTTTTTGAAATGGAGTGTTGCCAACTCATCAAGAGTTTCCGTAGCACACTCCCTATCCATCATATTCTACCATGATTTTCAGTTACGACATTGATGTCATCTCTTCCTTTTTTTTAGTGTCAGGGGTGGTTAAAAGATGCTTTCAAGGTTTCATATTTATGAGCTCTGGTAACAGTTTTTGAATTTTGAAAAACTCAAATTGTTGCGTTGCACAAACTACCAATTCCGACTAGTTCGAAGAAGTGCTACTAGATATGATGCTGAGGTGGATTCGGAGGTCGAGTTTCTCGTGACTCTTTCCTAAGATTTTGCTGAGGCCTCGAACTGTCATTATTCCATAGGTATTCTATGTTTTTCCTCCTCTACACATCAATTTCAAGGAGAATTAGTTCTCAAAATTTTGGTAATTATTGTGCCTGCGTAGCTGGAGGAGATCTTTCCTCACACCATCCTATCAGTTTCTTACCTCCATTCAAACCTGCAGATCTCACTGCTTGTCTATTGATTTTGATACCTTTTCCCTCCATTTCCACTGAGATCACAGTACCCAAGTAGGTATTACCCTCTGCATGCATGGTGTGCTACCTATAGACACTACTCAAACTACATTGTTTCTCCCCTGCCTCCACTGATAGTTGAGTCAGGTTGTTTCAACCCAATTTTCAAAGACCATTATAGGGTATCTCTTCATCATATATTTTTCTCAGTGTTCATACCTACACACATTCAAGGGAGGAATTTTTACAGCCAGATTTAGCTAGCTAGCAACCAGTTTGGATTAAGGGAAATTCTTTGACTCTTTAATCCTCCTAGTTATAACTAATCCATAGCCCTAAAGATCTTATCCTAAACTATGGATACTCCTCAGAAGAAGAAGTCACACAAGGGAGGTAATGTGGTTAGAACTAATCCTGTAGACATGCATCTATTCAAGGCAGAGCCCATTGCCAGAGAATATTTTCAAAGGGTGGGATGTCAGTCTTTCTGCCAAAATATGCAAAGAGGTCATCCTGAAGTGACAAGGTAGTTTTCCTTACATTTTGATGGCCTGGAGACCAAGGTAGGGGACCTAGAATTTGAGGTGTTTGAGTCCTCTATTTGAGCTTCTACAAGAATCCCTATCACCAATGAGAGTTGGTTTAAATCCATGGCCTTAGATGCAGCCTATGCCAAATATTTCCTCAAGCCTGAATATCAAGCTAATAATATTTCTAAAGGTGTGCTAAGAAATCATCTGATTGAGCGGTTTGATAAAATATCGAGGATTATTCAAAGGTACTTTGACGCCAACGCCCTCCTCACAACCCGCAGGTTGGAAGGTCCACATCATCTCACAGGATCTTCTCTTTGTCCACGGCCCAAAGAACTCCAAGGTTCTTCTATTTCCCTATCGGGAAATCTACTCCCACAGAACTCTTCACGCAATCCCCTCTCTTTACTTATCGAGGAATTGGACTTCGCGACTTTGCGAGGTCAGTGGTTGAGCGCTGGTGTTTCGAATCCTCGAAACCCAATGCAAGTCAACGCTGACCCTTCCTTTACCCTGTCGGGACTTCTCTTATCGCGATTTCCTCTATCACGATTTTGATACTCGCGACACCAAACAACTTGTATCTCTGACTCCCGATGCCCGATACGCCAAAACTCCAACGCATGCGCGGGTTGACTATTCAACGGTCCTGTCACCTCATCGGGATTTCGGACTTCGCTATATCGCGAATCCTGATGTCAATGTTTCGGCCTTCCCGCCACGAAACTCCGATAGCTCGTGTCACCTGTCCATGTCACCAATTCCTGTGGCCCCACACCGTTACATAGCCATCAGGATATCGTGTATCGCAATATCATGATTCCTGTTACTATGTTCAGGGAGTTCAACCCACGAAACCTCGATACATGATCCCACGTGCAAATCTGATGGCCCCTGTGGCTCGGATCAACGATTTTGTTCGTCCTGAGCTTTGAACCTTGGGAATACGTCGATGTATCTCCCCTGCGCCTTTGTGAGATCTGACGACCCATGGGATGTCAGGAATTCTCCTCGGGGAGTACCGACCGTTCGTTTCTTCTGATGAAACCTGCGAAATGAGCCAAGTATTCCTCCTGAAGACTTGTTCGCCTGCACGCAAATCTACGACGTCTGCTTGAACACTTCACGCACCAACTCCCTGCGCTGTCTTTCAACAACTCCAAGGGCCTTCTCCCTCCTGAGCTTTCTCCAACTCTGAACCTTGGAAAAGACTTTTTGCGCGCACTCCTTGCGGCAACCTTCAAACACTTCAAATGTTTGAATCCTTTCGACCCTGCGCACACCTGCAACAACAGTCTTCCAATGATTCACTTTCAAGTTCACAACCCTGAGACTTTTACTCGACCTGCGCACTCCTTGCACGGATCCTGTGCCTGTCTACACCTTTGGGATGAAAGAACAAAAGCTATCTCTATATGAACCCTCTGTCAACGCACTCCTTGCGGACACTTCAACTGCACTCCTTGCAGGAATTCTCTAGCTCAAATAGAGAAACAATTGAAACTCATTCCTTCTTCCTTTCAGATTCCAACCTCAACATGAAATCACATACACAGCATATAAAGAAAATGTATAACAGGAAGAAAACATTCATGAGCATATCAACATCCATACACAGAGAATAGACACAAAACCATGAAATTGAATTAACCTCTTCTATTAATTCAAATATCAGTACATGGGTGTTCTTACACATCTCTCTGCATGCTCTTGCTCCAATGCTTCTAACTAATGATACAATACACAATGAGGGTGTCTATATCCCGTTTCCCTCTTGCGCTCTCAACTATCTAGTCTACAATTAAATTCTACCTACTTTACATTAACTACTTTAAATGTCATCTACCTACTAAAGGATGAGAGAAATCCTCTCAAGATCCATTTACAATATACAAGTGTGCTTCATTAATTTTCCACATTAATGTTCGCGCAACAACTTCCAAGGTAAATTTCAAAATTTGTGTTGGCTTGTCCAACTGTCTTCCGCTTCCGCGTTGGCTCGCTTGATGTGTTGGCGATGCTCTTGCATCATACTTTACATGTGAAGGGAGGTTCAATACACTATACCAGTACCATATAAGGATTCTGCTGCATTTTACTAGAAAAAATGAAATGAATATTCCCTACTATTTCCTAAGGAGCATAGACAAGATGTCAGACAGGGTTAATCCAAGTCTAAGGCTGTGGATATTAGCATCTTTCATTCTGGGTTGATTAGAATGTTCGTTTCTGAAGAGATGGGTAAGAAGGATATCTCATGGGAACATTTCATTATTGCTTCTCACATGAAGTTGGATATAGAAACTACTCCTCAGTCATAGATAGCAATCCCTTTACCATCCACCAGTGTTGCTAAAGTAAGTACTAGAAAGAAGAGAAAGAGAAGAGTTTTTGTTCAAGATAAAGAGGCCATCAAGGAGGTTGCAAGAACTGAGTAGGAGGCTTATCATTCCCCATGGAGAGAACTTTCACCCCCTCCTCCACCAGAGTTAGAAGAAGCCCCTTCTTCTACTAAAACTACAACAAAGAAAGGGAAGAAGCTACACTTCTGCTCATCTCCTTCAGCAACTAGCATCAAGGTCAAAAGCCCTTTCAAAATATCATCATCTCTTAAAGAGTCTATTGAAGAACATGCCCTACCAAAAGTCTCTATCCTTCATAAGAAGAAAGATAAGGGCCAAGGCATTGAAAATCCCGTGGAGAAGAAAGAAGAAAATCCTTGTGTGGAGAAGAAAGAACAAAATCCCTCTGTGGAGAAGAAAGAAGAAATCCCTGTATAGAAGAAGAAAGATAAAGGAAAAGGAATCAAGAAGCCTGTTGATATAGACAAAGTAATTCCTATGAAGTAGGAAGAGGAAACCATGAAAAATCATGTTGAGATTGTTCACATCACTACTCCACCTAGTAGCCAGACGTTCAAAAGATTAATCAAGAAACTCAGGGATGCTATGAAGGAGGTGGATCATTTGAAAGAAGAAGCCATGTCTGAAAGGGTTAAGATGAAAGAACTCATGGATGGCTACAACCACACTCTTGATCTAGCAAGGTTTGCAGAAAGAAAGGCCCAACCTCTCCATAGGCAGCTCAAAAACCTTTATAGGAAGAACAGAGACTTCCAGTCTCAGAATAGAAAACTCAAAGAAGAGTTGCAACATTTCCAAGACGAGATGTCTCAATGAAACTTGGATGTGTTGATTGAAGCTTATATTGAACAAGAGAAGCTAGCAACCAAAGAAAGCATAGTTCTAGTGAAGAAGCCTACTACTACTAAAAGGAAGCATGTTGTTTTTCCAAAGGGAAATCCTCCTTCCACAAGAAGGAGTGTCAGGTTGATGAAGTAATTGGTGAGAGGTGAATTTCATTTTTGAGGATGGCTCCTTTTTGCAAGAATATGTAATTAAGGAAATACTTCATCTACCACCTATACAAGCTATACCATTTTCTAAATGCATATTGTTCAGAGTTTTGGTGATCTGCAAAGAGTTAATCTTTATAACACTAGTAGCACAGACATTTCGTAGTTCTTTAGCACTATGAAATTGTCTAATTTTCAAAGTTATATATGTATGATTTCTATAACGCTACCTAATTGCCTAAGAATGATGTAGTGATGGTGCTACTAACTGCCTGGGGATGCTACCAAATCTATCAGCATTGAAATGATGGTTTTGTGAAGTCATTTGGGCACTACCGAATTGCATGCAGGCAAATAGGATGGCGCTACCAAAATTTTGGCAGAGACCGAATTCTACACAGAGGCACACAGGATGGCGCTACCAAAATTCTGGCAGAGACTGAATTCTACATAGAGGCACACATGATGGTGCTACTAAAATTTTGGCAGAGACCGAATTCTACATAGAGGTATACATGGTTTGGCACTACCCATTCAACATGCCTATTTTGGAGGTTGCTCTACGGAAGCTCGGTACGAAATGACGCTACCAATAGGTACCATGAATATAGGGGGCCCGAATTATTATCTTAGTGAATGGCTGATGTTGTGGAAGATAGACAAAGATAGCAACTGATAGCATGATGAAAGTTACAAGCATATAAAGGACACTTGGCACATATGGAGATGCGCATCAACAAAAGATCAAGTTAGTTTGAAGTTGGTTGGATCAATGGCCAACATTTTCCCTTTTTATAGCATAGTTGTTAGTTTAAGCTATTAGATGAAATAACTACTAGGAAATTTTTATGGGAGGAGGGCCAACTCGCACCTCCAGCTATTGCCTCCCCTTTTTGTTATAAATAGATACATGAAATTATTCGGTAGGTTCGAATGGTTGAGATTATATTGTAATATTTTGATGAAATTATTGTGAACTGGTTATGTACTTGATTTGAGACATCTTGGTTAATAAAAATCAACTTTCTTATTCCAACTTATTTGTCTCTAATGTTGAAGTGTTCATGCTTGAATGATTCACATTAATTTTTGTGGTGATATTATGATGTATATTTTATTATAATATTATTATGATGTTTCTTTAGTGTTCTTAAACTTTGAACTCAAGAAGATCTTGTGTTAGAGTTTTTCTTCCTTAGGTTGTTTTCAAGCTTGATGTTTACAACAACCTCTACATTCCTCTAACTAAAGTATTACCTCTATTCACATTTACTCCCACTTATTGATTGAAGTTAGTCAAGAACTCGATTTCTCGGTCATGCTAGCCCAGATTTCTGAGTTAGAACATTATCATATTGAGTCTTATCCATTTGACCCCTTAAAAAATCTTTTACATTTACATATAACCTGATGGGTATTGGGCTTGCCTTCCATGCAATCTAAAGGTGATTCCTAGTGCTAACAGGAAAGACCAAGTCTAAAGAATATGTAGTGGTGAGGGAACCTTGAGGCCAGATAGGCTCGAGAATTGGATCTAATTCCTGTGTGGGAGTCAGATTGGGGTTGGTGGAATCTTGTTGGACAATAGCGTACGCAACTTCTGCTGCGAACAAAGGCATGGCCATGCCAGAATGATCTGTCCCTTCCATCGTGGCCGATGGGGAAGGAAGAGTCCACAGATCATGAAAGTAAGTCATTTGGAATGACAACACTTGAAAAATATCAACCCTAGGCTGGTCGGGGACAACCAATATAAGTTTGACATCGCCAGAAGGAGGTGGGTAATTGAAAGTACCTATCAAAAGTGGGCATAAACCAACCCCTACATTGACGATGCCGAGATGAGGGTTATTAATCATCAGGATCATGGATGCTCCCAATGAAGGGTTGAGATGGGAGAAGGACAACTGATCAATGGATACGATCTAGCCCTCATGTGGAAACAACAAGACCTAAAAAACTATGGCAACCACTGCATGCATAGAATAGGTCTAAGTCCTTCCTAACAGAAGTTTGTAGTCGAGAGGCGCATCGACCACTTCAAATTCAAATCACACGGTCTTCCCTCCTAACTACCTAGGGAAAGAATGGATAATTCCATGTGGTCTGAAAGAATGACCGTTGAAAGTAGTAAGAAGAGTAGGTGATGAAGACAAAATGGGTTGGCCAGTGGCCTTCCAACATGCCAATGACATCACGCATGTTGAGTCTCCCTCATCAACTACCATATGAAAAATGTTTCGGGTAAAATATTTTGTTTGATAAGCCACTACTATCTGAAATGCCATGTGGTAAGGGAGACAAGGCTTTAAGTCGGTCGTATCGAGAATGATCGTTCTCGAATTACAAGTCTCTATAGAACCCAAGGCGGATAACAGATCATTTCTCTACAAAGGGTGCTTTGGAGAACCTCCAAAGTGGACATCGTGCAAGGTGTTTGTGACAAATCCTCCACCACATATTAGTTCTAGGAGGCCCTCACATTTGGATTGTGAGAATCTTTCTTGAACCCCCCTTTTGGGATGCGTGTCATTGTTTCTCCTATAATCTTCTCAATATGGAGAGGAACAGATGGGTTTACGACTTCTTTACCCTTTTCAGTATATTCCAGCATTCCATAATCGTGCACCCTAGTCGCTATGTAAGAATCACCTTTCATCATGTAAACGTTCGTGGATGAGGAATTATTGGAAGACGTGGAGAGTCCCTAACTGCCCCCATCCATGCTCAAAGAGGATTGAGTCATATTTTTCCCATGAGGAAATGGGTTCGTTAACATAACAGGTTGTTGTTGTGCCAATAACTTATGGGCCTCCACTATTTGAGGGCACAGGTGAGTCGGCTAGTCTTCTGTGCAAAGGTTACACAAATACTTCGACTTTTTCTTCTCTATGTTTCCCCTGCAAACATTTTTGTTGGGTTTCTTATCCCCCTTACCTTTATTGTTTCATTTTTTTTTATTTCCGTCAGGCTACTGGTTGGCCTTCAGTTTCGTCAACTGCACACTATGTACGTCCGACGTTTGAGTAGGGGGAACAGCCAAAGCCGAGGTCTGGTTGGCCGCTGTCTGCTGTATCGACAATTTTTGCAATTGATTTGACAACTGATCAATCGACTTTCCTTGTTCTGAACCAACTATACCATCGGCATGTGGTCCAAAATTTTGTCTGGCCTTGTCAAGGATGGATCGTGGCACATCTGGAAAAACCTCATAGAGTAATACAGACTGAGAGTATATCAGTTTGAGATGTTGAGATCTCATTATTGCCTCCTCCTCTGAAAACACTCCCAACGTTGCAACGTACTTGGATAACCGAGGTACCAAAGACTTCAGGAACCATTCGAGAAGGAAAGTCGTGGGACTTGTACCTTAATCAAACTCTTGTGCCGCCACCATTCTCAGATGTGATCTGAGATATGATCAGCTTTGGTCTTCTCAAAGTTGTCCAACAATTTGGTGTCAGCATCGTATCTCACAGGTAGTTGGAAATGGTTTAGCAAAACCATCGCCAAATCGCTCAAGTAAGAGTATCTTGAGCGGTCGAGCTTGATGTACCATTTTGCGGCACCCCCGATAAGAGTGTGTTGAAATAGGCGCAACTGTATGGAGTCGTCTCACAGTGAATTTGATGAGAAACATAGGTGGAAAGTTGTCATGTGATCACCCGAATCTTTGCCAGGCTTGCCTTCGAATTTTGGAATATCCAAGGGAAACTTAGTCGGCATGGGGGGCCAATGTAGATCATGACAAATCGGGTCATTAAGAAACCCTAACAAGTTTGGCAAATGTAACGTTGTCAGAAACGATAGTTTGGGCTGGGTACTATGTACAGGAAAAAGGGAGCCTGGAGTTTGACTGGCACCAGGTCGCCAAGAAAAGTTGGACTACTGATCAGGGATCTGGTAAACACCATGGCCTTGGCTAGCATACAGATACTGCATTTGTTGAGACATCATCGATTGATTCTCGTAATTGGATGACGAAGGTTGGCGAGGATTGAACCCTGTGTTGTGTTCCAAAAATTCTGGAAGGGGTTTCCCGCTGCCGATCCGACAGGCATAGGTATTGATCCCTGCCCGAGGTTCCATTGACCATGGAAGGGGTTTCCCCCAGTCGACATCACTGACGAGGGAACTAATCCCTACCAAGGATTCCAAAGTCCTTGTGAGGATAAAACTCCTGTACTTTCCCCTTGTGTAGGAATAGTACCATGTGTTAACTCCCAAAATGAAACCGTCCTTTCGGCCGAGTTTGGGTGGATATCATAGTTTTCAGTGGTAGCTTCAAGTCATTTTCAAGTTCTTCGGTTCAGAAAATTTTTGGTTTTTTAGTAGGTCTTAGGAAATAATCA
>SNQJ01S0186383.1:5581-18605 GCA_010110895.2 Picea sitchensis
TTTACCCCACTTAAATGTTCAAGTACAAGATGATTCAAAATGAAAATGTCTCCTTGGTATATATAGGAGACTAGGAGGTATAATTACAAATAATGGCCTAAAGCCGACATAATTAAAATAACATTACTAATCTAAATTACAACTAATGGCCTAAAGACGACATAAATAAAATAGAGTTACTAATCTAATATGCCCCAATTAAGGGGTAATGAGCCAATATTAGGGCTTAACATCTCACCTTAGAAGCAGGAAGAGCTTCTTATTTGAGTTCTCTAAAGTATATGATCCCTAAAGGAATAAACTTTCGATGGATGGGGGCTAGAGAGTCTCTGACCCCCTCCCTTTTCATAAAGGTTCTATGTCGCATAATGGTTGGAAAGGACTTTAGCGACTCTCCTCTAATCCAAAGATCTAACCTTGTTTCCCTCTTTATAAAATTCTTGTGGGCTTTGCCCCATCTGACTTGGCTCTTAGTGAAGGACAAGAATGCCTGGAACTTAATGTCTCCAGTAAAGGGACCAAGGTTATTTTTCCTGTCATCTTCCAAAATTAAATTATGGAAGTATAATTCACATAGAAAGTATTGTACCTTCTCTTCCTACTCTCTAAAACATGAAATGAACTAAGGGACAGTGGAAAATGTAATTGTCTTAGCTTCTCTGATGGATTTTACCCTTAACAACAGGTAACGTTCCAGCAAGAATAGGGTATAATTGGTGGTAGGGGCTCTACAGTTGATTGCATCAGAGTAGACATAAAAAATCTCCTTGATTTTCTCCAAAGATTTTTCAAATTGGCTTTTTATTTTCTTCACCTTCCCTTGGGCTCTGGTGAGCTTAGCATAAGTTTCACTTTTTGTTGCTGACATAACCTTTAGTTGTTTAAAAACCTTTTGATGTTCAGCCATAGTGATCATTTCATCTCTGGATTGAGTCAATGCTTGTTGTGCTTGTACCAGTTCTGCTTTTAGCCTACCAATAATAGCATCATGTTCCCGAGAGTGAGATGCTTGATATTCTTCCATAGCGCCCATCTCATCTCTGGACTGAGTTAATGCTTGTCGGGATTGTATAAGATTTTCTTCCAGTCTACCAATGATGGCACTCTGCTCTTGAGATTGAGATGATTGATGTTGTGCCATAGTCATCAATTCATTTATGTTTTGAATCAAGCTTTGTCTTGATTGCATCATTTTTTCCTCCAATCTCCTAATGGTGGCATCCTACTCAAGGGATTGAGATATTTCCTATGATACTAGGGAATCTGTCTATACCTCAAAATTAACTATTTCTAAAGGAATTACTTCCCCATGCTAAGTTAATGCATCCTCTACTTTTATTTCTTCAGGGTCCATCTGTATTCCCATTGAGGTTGTAGTGACTGCTATTTTAGGGAGAGGGTTTCTTGCATTCTGGGCCTTTCATTTTTCTTTCTTTAGTGGGCCTTATCTATTTGTTCTATCTACTTTCTTAATTCTTTAATAATTTCTCTGAGTTTTCCAACCTTCAGTTTTAATGCTTCAATTTTTTTAGCCTTTCTCTTTAACGGCTTGTTCTACTTTTTCAGCTTTCTAATTCTCTTATGGATTTTGCTTGTTTTCTATTTGTGAGGGGTCTCAAGGTCTTATTCATTCTGATCAACATGTATCTTTTATTCTGTTCCTTCCAAGTGATATGTATGTTCAAGAGGACTTCTTGCCTCAGGGTGAGGTTCTTCATGTGTTGTGTCCTCTGGGAATGGCATTTCAATATCAGGGAAGTTTTCAGCAAGTTTTGAAGAAGAGGCTCGTTCTTGGTATTCTTTTGATTTTTCTCTGTCAATTGAGGCCCCTAAGCTCCCTAAAACCTGAGATATTTCTACCTCATATATTTTCAAAAATTGTTCTGTCATATGTTGTAATGTTGGTTGGATGTCTTCTTGACTATTTCCCTGTGAAGTTTTTTCTATGTGCTCAATATCCTGGAAATTTTCCTGTAAGCACTACTCTGTTATGTCCTGAATTTCTTCAGGTTTTTTTTTTGTGTCCTGGATTTCTTCAGGGTTTCTTGTCCGTCTGCTTCTCCTCATTCTCTCAATGGTGGATTTAGGAGAAACTATTTCTCTTTTTCTCTTTCTGGTTAGTGCCCCTACTTGTGAGGTCTAAGCTTCTATCTGTGAGATCCGAGCCTCTGTCTGTGAGGTCTGAGCCTCTGTAATTTGGATGGGGTCTAACTCAACTTCGGGTTCAGGAGGTAGAACTTATTTTTGGGTAGTGGTCTTCCCTTCCTATATCTCTTCAATTTCTTGTGATGGATTTTCATGGTATAATTCAGGTTGTTCTAGTTGCAAAGGTCTATTGGTCTCAATAAGATCACCCTAGGTTAATTTTGTTTGACTCAGCGCCTTACTTACTATCATTTTAACTAATCCATGGTAGTTGATGATAGTAACAGGATCCCTGGACTTCTGTGTTCTGACGGCAACCTCATGTAACATGGACTTTAGAAAAAAAGGTAGATTGATTACTAACCTTTGTTTGAGTGTCACTAGAATTTTGAGGTGGCGTGGTCGGATTACATCATATCGCCCATCATAGGTGATGTACCTCTAAATTACTCCTGCCAATTCTATCCATGGTTCACTGAGGGTGCTGGGGTTAAGCCCCTTTCCTTTTTTATCCAATTCCTCTCTAGGGTCTACGAAGGATTCTACAGCTTCTTTGAGCATTGTATATCTTCTTGTCCACTGAATTCTTGAGTTAGGGAGACCTGTAACCTCTTCTACGATTTCTGGAGTAACTGGAATTTGTATATCTTGAACCATGGAGATTTCTCCCTGCAAATTCTGAAAGAATTCAAGCATGATGTTCGTATCATAGCCTTGCAACTGGTTGAAATACTCCATCCACCCCATGCAGTGTAGAAATTCTCTAGCCTTCTCAGTTACATGTAGTAATGTTGGTTCCCTGTGCACACTTTTGCCACCCATCGTTCTATGAGAAAATGAGAATGATTATCGTTCCTTGTTGCAGACTTGGTTAGACCAGCTTGGAGGAAATATTACCAAAAGTAGAAAATATCAGAGAATGGCGAGTGTATAAAAATGTGGGTTTTCCATTTATTACAATCATTACAATCTTATTGGAAAACATGTCGAATGTCCACTCCCCTCATTATTGTAGAGGTTGACCTTGATCGTCAGCGTAGGTGAAATTAATGAATGTAGGTATTTCTGGTGAGAGGTAATAATTGCAAGACCACCATTGATGGGGACCAATCATGTACAATTTTCAAAAATCATATTAACGGTAATCATTAAACGATAATCTGTTTCTCATGGGAAATTCGAATTTGTTTATACCTATACTCAAAAATGTTTTAAGGATAAATAAACTGAATAAATTAAATCTGTTCATTTTTAAAAATATTCCACATATCATAATGTTGTTACTTTTCCCGAGTTTACTGAATATAACCGAAATGATAGCCCTGTTATTGAGTAAAGGAAATCTAGAGACACACAGAAACTTGGTGTTTTTAAGGTAAAATTCCATACCACAGGCAGAGCCACTGCTGCCAGCAGGCGTCCATAGCCTCGACAGGGTTTCCTTTTAACCCATAGATGAGCCTATATCCTTAATAAATATTTAAATCATCTTTTCCCAATAAGACCACTATCCTGGTTTGGTAGCGAGATGATGATAATGCCACTCACTAGATTGTAACTTAAGTGAACAAGCCAGCTCGTGATGAGACCCCTTGTCCTTTGTCAAAAAAAATTGTCAAAGGCCATTGCCCTGGTGTGGTAGCGATAGTGGGAATGTCACTTATGTTATTATCCTATGATAGTGGTAGGTTGGCTCGTGATGATACCCCCTATTCTTTGTGGGAGAAGTTTATATTTATTTGTGTTTTTTTTTTTAGGTCTCTATTAAGGGAGGCTCATCTACTCCTTAAGAGTAAGGGATGGCATAAAGAAGTGTAAAGATTCCAAGTAAAAGTGTTTTTAAGACTCCTTATTATAATATGAGGGCGAATTATCATTCAAGTATATTGTATGAATATAGGGAAAGGAAACGAATTATGGTGGTTACTAGTTATGAACAATTTTTAAGATATTTCGAAGAAATTAATCCAAAAACAATTTGATAAGGTATGAGAGATAGTCCACGAAATAATGACAAATCGTTATGATGCCAATTAGAAATAGTGCTAGTGAAAATGGTTTTGTGAAAGTCGTACCCCAAAGGAATGGCTAGCATTTTAACAATAATGACAGAAAGGAATGACAATAAGGAAGAACGCAGAAGGAGTAGTAGTTGTTCCTTTCAAAGGAACAACAAGTTGCACGAAGGGAACAATAATTGTTCCTTTCAAATAAACAACAATGATACTCAAAGGAACAAAAATCGCGTGAAGGAACAACAATTATTCCTTTCAAATGAACAACAATCACGTGAAGGAAGAACAGTTGTTCCTTTGAAATGAATGGCATTTGTTAATTTTTAACCATCTCAATGGATAATTTTGGAAACTTCCCCATGGAAATATTTTTTCGTTTGTTGAATCTAAGGTTGATTAGTCATCAACTAAATTAATTCAATTATTATGGGTCAGTTTATTTCAGAATCGAGTATGGGATGGTCTGTTGATGTCATGAGTTCATTATGGTTGCCCGATTACTGTTGTGGAGCATGACATATTCATTTTTTTTTTTGTGAAAGACAGGGTCTGCGTGATAAGATAAAGAAAGAATGTGGAACAGAAAAGAGTGTGAATTATGTTATCTTCCCTAGTTCTTATTTTTTCAAGTGACTTTCATAAAATGAAAAAGAAAGAAAAACTAATAACTCAATTAGATCTAAAAAAAAAAAAAAATTATGTACAGTATGTACAGTGTAACAAAATTCATCATTTATGGAGTTGGAGTGTCTCGGTTACATTCCCATCCAGCCAAAATCTGAACGATAGGGTCCTTACTTACTTCTTGGTAGAAATATTCTTTTGAAGGTGGTTGATGGTAAAGTTGTAGCCGGTGTTCATTAACCAGAAATGGAGATCCATACCCATCGATGGTGCTTAAATTGACTGTTCCATTACCATGGACTTCATCAATTTCATATGGTCCCAGCCACCGTGTCTACAATTTTCCCAGAAAATCCTGGAATTGGGAGTCATAGAGAAGCACCCAATCACTCTTCTTGAATGATTTCTTCTTGATATGCTTGCCGTTCCAGGTCTCTCTCTGTTGTTGAATAACAGTTGTGCACTCCACAACAGATAGGCATGCTTCATCAAACTCGTTCAGTCATTGAAGGCACTATTTATGTGCCTCTGTTAGATCCAGTCCATTTTCCTGGGCCATCCTTAGGGTCTTAATCTCAAACTCGATTAGGAAGATAGTTTATTTACCATAGAATAGGTGATAAGGAGAGTAGCCAGTGGTGTTACGCCATGTTGTGCAATAAGCCCATAAGGAATTTGGGAGCTCAATAGCCCAATTCCATCGGTTTGTTGAGACAGTCTTTGTCAGGATTGCCTCCAGGACCTTATTTGTGCTTTCTACTTGCTCGTTTTCCTGTGGGTGGTATGGAGAAGTAACTCTGTGATTAATATGATAATTTTCCAGGGTGGTGGTGATTATATGGGCTGTAAATTGTGACCCCCCAGTAGTGATTACTTCCCTGGTTAGTCCATAGCATACAAATAATTTGAAAATAAATTTGATGACTACCTCTTCTGTTGCATTTGGTAGGGCTTCTGCCTATACCCATTTGGTCATGTAGTCTATTGCCACTAGAATATAGGCCTTCTAATTTGACATTGGATTGAAGGGGCCAACAAAGTCTAGTGCCCATCTCTCAAATGGTTCTATGAATACTTATGTTTTCAAGGGAATTTCATTAGCCTGACCTGGTTTTCCCATCCACTGACAATTGTCGAAGGTCTGGATATATTTCTTCGCATATCTAAATATTGAGGGCCAATAGTATCCCATCTGTAAAATTTTGTGTTCAGTTCTATGGTTTGCAAAATGCCCACCACAAGGCTCATCATGTCCTGCCTTCAGTATGGCATATATTTCTTCATCTCGTACGCATCTGCGGATCTGGAGATCATCTCCTGTGTGGAAGAGATATCCACTGATCCAAGTGAATTGTGTGCTACACTGGATGATCAATTTTCTTTCCCTTGATGATAGATGTACCAGTAATCTTCCTCCTGCCAGATAATTTTCCACATCAGCGTACCAAGGTGGATTTGTGGTAATGGAAAACATATGCTCATATGGAAATTGATCTTCAACTATTAAGGAGCCATATGTTTTGGGTATGTAGGACAGGAAGTATGCGACAATATTTTCTCTCTCGGGTCGATCTTTGATGGTGATTTCAAATTCTTGCAATAGTAATAACCACCGAGTGACCTGTCCATTAGTAATTGGTTTATTATCTAGATATCTAATAGCAGAATGATCAATATACAGAATAACTGGATAGCTTGTTATATAATGATGAAATTTATTGATGGCATGTATAACAACTAAAAACTCTTTTTATGTTACGGTGTAATTAGGTTCAGTTGGAGAAAGACTCTTGCTAATAAAACAAATATCATAGGGTTTCTTGTCTTCTTCCTGTCCAAGGACAACACCTATAGAAATATCTAATGCATCGATGGAGATGTGAAATGGTATTTTCCAATTTGGTCCCCTCAACACCAGTGCTGTCGAGATCAGTTTCTTGAGTCTTGCAAATGCCACATCACACTTGTCAGACCACTAAAACTCCACATTACTAGTCAAAACATGTAAAGGTGCAGCAGTTCTTGCAAATATTTCCATAAATCTATGATAGTATCCAGAAGCAAAAATGAAACTGCGTACCTCTGTTTGTGTGTGTGGTGTAGGTAGATTAATGATTACCTCTATTTTTGCTGGATCTACTCTAATTCCATCTGCAGAAATATAATTCCCTAGTACCACACTTTCTGTCATCATCATATGACATTTTTCATGGCTTAAGCATAACCTGGTAGCAATGCACCATTCTAGTACCTTCTCCAGATTATTGAGTGCTTGATCGAAGTCGTCGCCATAAGGAGTGAAATCATCCATGTAAACTTCAAGCCCTTCACTGATATGGTCGATGAATATGCTCAGGATGGTCTTTTTTATTGTGGTTGGAGCGTTACATAATCCAAAGGGAAATACTCTGTATGCAAAGGTACCCCAGGGGAATGTGAATGTAGTTTTATCTTGATCTTCTTGGGCGATGTGGATCTGATTGTAGCCACTAAAACCATCTAATAAAGAAAAGAATTTATTTCCTGCCAAAGTATCCAGGACCTGATCGATGAAAGGTAAGGGGAAGTGGTCCTTTTGAGTGTCTTTGTTACGTTCCCTGTAGTTAACACAGATTCGCCATTTCCCATTTTTCTTGGGGACGATCACTAATGGAGAAACCCACCAGCTATTTGAGATAGGATATATAAAATATACATCCAAAATATTTTGTAATTCTTATTTAACAATATCCTTGAGATGGGAATTCAATCTTCTCTATGGTTGTCGAATAGATCGGGCATCTTTCACAATATAAATGTGGTGTGTACAGAGTTGTAGATCAATACCTTTCATATGAGAATACTCCTTGGCAAAAGCTTGTTGGTATTTAGAGAGGAATTGAATTAGCTTTTGTTTTTGTTTCTCATCTAAGTTGGTATTGATTTTCAGAGACCTCATGGTGGAATCTCAATGGATTTGTTGTTATAAACAGTTGTAGTTGGGATTTGTTGTTCCATTAAATATTTCAGCGGATCTCCCTGTCCTTCACAGTCCAGGAAAACTTGGAGCATCTGACATGTTGGGTTACCCACGGTGGATGGGATATTAATAAACCTATTGATTGTGTCATCCTCTAGCTATTTCTTGAGTCTAAAATCTTATTCCAGCATGAGAGGGGTTCGTAAATCCTTTTCTGGATATCGTGGTGGTGGCAATTATGGATATACAAAAGTTGGGCTTGGCTTGGTAGGAGGATATAAGATGAGATTCTTTGTGATACCTCCTCTAGAAATTGTCATATTACCAATTTGACATCCTATGTATGCATCGACTGTTGCAAGCCATGGTCTTCCCAGTATCAATGGATTCCCTTCAAGCCAACTTTTTGGGTTGATGATGAGGAAATCCGCTGGATATTCCCAATATTCAACTGAGATTTCTATACCATGTAATGTGCCAACTTGTCGAACCACCGATCGATATCCCAATTTTAACATAATTAGGGTGGGTTCGAAGGAGTCAAAACCTAGGGTATTGCAAGTTTCCATAGTCAGGATATTAATGGTCGCCCCCAAATCAACTAGTGTATTTGGAAAAGAACAACCCTGGATATAAACTATTACTATGGAATTACTTGGATCTACATATTTGATTGGTTCTTGTCTGCCAAGAATTAGATCAAACAAGGCTCATACTACGCGAACTGTTGATGATGATTTTTTTATTTTCCTAACAGGCTTCCTCCCACATAGTTCCTTGATTGTTTTAGCATAAATTGGAATATCTTGTAGGGCCTACAGGATTGGAATATTGACATATAAATTCTTGAGTTTTCGTACAATGTCGAAGCTGGGATATACAATAGGTTTTGTTATCATCAATCTTTTGAGGAAAGGGGGGGAAGGAGTTGCATCCTTATCAAGGCCCTGTGATTCAAATGTGTTTCCCCCCTACTCGATTTCTTCTGTCATTACCATAGTCGAGGGTGTTATTGCTGGTTGTTTTTCATTCTCCTGCTCTTGGGAAACATTATTTTCTTTAGGAGAGATTATATGCCTCGATCTCAACCAGAGTTCGTTGCACCCTACCAAGTTGGTTTCCCCTTCCCCATTCTCCATAATCTAGACAATTTGAGCTGGTATATTATTAGGATTTGGGTGAGGTTGGGCTGTTAGTTGGGGGCGCAATTGCATTTGAGTTTTTTGGGGTAGTTGGAGTGGAGCTTGCAACGTGGGTTGGGTTTGAGGGGGCATCATGAGTTGATTTTTTATCCCCATGGGGCACTGCCAATTCTGGTTCCATTTTGTATTTTGGGCAGTCGTGTTGGGCCACTGTGAAGGGTAGGGGTTATTTGAGTTTTTCCAAGATGAGGTGGGGTATTGTGAATTAGGCCAGGTAGAATTTGCAGTTGGTTGATTCTACCAAATAGGATTTGCAGCGGGCTAGTTTGGCCAAGTGGGATTTGCAGGTGGGTATTGGTGGGGCTTCCAGTTATGATTAGTAAATGGTTGACCCTGCCATGCATTACCAAAAATTTTCTACTGATTATACTATCCGAAAAAGAAAGAGGAAGGGTCATGTAGTGTATTTGGAGGCTGGGTCTGCCATTCACGACGCTGAGCCATCATATATAATGATTCTATATCTTCTTCCACTTCTCTGAAAACAACTTTCAGTCCAGGGAGCAATGGGCATTGTTTCATTTCTTGATCCTTGGTGCAAATAGCGCAAACCTGAACCACATCCAAAGGACAATATCTTTGACCATGTTTTCTTCTACATCTGTGGCAAAATATGGCCAAAGTTTATTTTTCTTCTGTTTTTTTCTATTTGGCCTACAATACTTCTAATTGTGTAGTCAGAGTGCTCAGAATATCTGTTTCGAAATTTTCTAAGAGATTACCAGCTCATGTAACACCCCCACTAGTAGTATTTCTATTTCTAGTGAGTAAAGTCTACATTCCTGATCTGTTCTGTGTTCTTCCTCATGAGCACCTGATACACAATTGAATGATGTTATCATAAGTTTATTGATAAATTTCACCCTTCCCCATTAGATTCACTTTTTCTACCCATTCATCCTCCATAACTTTAATCAAAATCGCTTTAAGTACTTCACCTGGTAATGTACCATAGGGTGATCTTTGTAAATTATACTGAAATATCTCAACATGTTCTTCTAAGGATTCATTTTCTTTTGCATTCATTTGAAATATTTCATATTTAGGTCCCTGGTTCTACAATAATATTGATATTTTGTCAAGAAGGCATGTTTCATATCATCCCATGAGTTTATAGTTATGCCCCCTAATCCCATAAACCAACGTAGATATGCTCCTTTCAAAGTGGAGGGGAACAATTTTAATTTTTTGGGTTCAGAGGTGTAATCGTACCCTCTACATAGGACATCAAACTCGAATAAGAATGCGTTCGGGTCTTCTGAGATCAATCCATGGAAGGTTGACAGGTTTTGTAGGGGGATTCCTTCATGGGGGCATTCGAAATTGGATCAACTATCGGATATTCCAATGTGGAAGTCTGGGGACTTTGTTGATTTGGTTGTGCCATTTGATAAAAAATGTGCCAAAAATATTTAGGAATTTCTTGATTCAGGTGTTCTATTCAAGGTGGTTGATTATTTGATCCTCTAGGGGATTTGGTTGCACTCCCTCTATCTGGGATTTCAGGTATGCTTTCTTCTTTCACAGGAGATTTAGGATTAGGCGGTGGTGATGGGTCTGCCTTGACAAACCCACTAGTTTCTTCTTCTCCTTCCTCCAAATTACGAGAATTTCCCTCTTCCAAAGGGTTGAGAGGTTGAATATCTATGCTCTAAAAGCTTTGCTCAGTTCCTTTAGTTTTTCTATGAATCTCAATGTGGGCTGCAGTTGGTGAGACTACTACCTGAGTTCAGGTAGATCCTTTCCTAGGTCCAACCGAAGCTTGAGATTCATCTTTTCAGAGGATGACGTCTATGAAAGTGCTTCTCCCAGGGAGCACCAGGCCCTGGGCTTTGGTAATTTTTGGTTTGTATTTTTCAAGATCTTTCTTCTTAGTCATACACACTTCACACAAAAATAAATTCAAAAATAAACACCTATGCAACCTCTTAATGCGTCAACTGGAGGTGGTCGTTGACATAAGAATCTTACTTATTTCCTACATAGGTTCTTACCTTCCGTCTTCAATACCTCATCCTCTAGAGACACAATCTATGCTACCTTTGACATTCTCCCCAACAACGACGCCAAAATGTTGGGCTCTAAAGATGTCCTAAAAACAACCTTAGTTTAACATTAATTTATCAACCCGAGGATTCGTCTTTTATCTCAAGAACATCAACAAAGTCTATGCAGATAGCTTGTAGAGGCTAAAATCGTGTAGCTAAAGAAAACCGGCGTTTATCCACAATCAAGTTCCTCAAATGTTAATTTAAAGATTCTAAGACTAAGATCTTATTTAACAAAATTGAAATCTGATTACTAACATGCTATGAATGAAAAGGAACTAGCTAATCTGCTGAATTCATTTAACTAAGAAGCAATGATTGAATCTAAGTAAAAGACTTGCAAAATTAACTATTAACTATGAATCGAATTGTTGGAAAGGAAATAGCGAATTACTATAATGGAAAGGACCAACAATTGTAATCTAATCGAAAGGGAAAACAAATATAATTGAACGGAAAGGAACAACAATTGTAACTTTAACTAAAAGGAACGACAAATGTAATCTATTTGAAGGGAACAAAAAATGTGAATCTAAGTAAAAGGAACAACACATATGAAAACGTGAGGAACTATCAAGCAACAAACTACAATAATGGAAGTTGGAATCAACAAGCATTAACACTCAAAAGAAATGTCTATCTTCTGTATGAAAAACAATATGAAATCATTAACACGCTTATGCATTCATCTTAACTTTTGTGAAAGAGAATTGAATCGCAAAACATAAATCAGATTGATACAATTATAGCTGAAATAGTAGCTTCTTTAGACTGGGCCCTTGGTCCTTAGAAGAACGACTACTAAAAACTCAGTATGTAGAAATGGTGAAAACAATCAAAGCTTTTATTAACTTCATAGCTGGTGCATCATTCACAAAAAATTCTTGCGCAGAGTAACTATGAGTCTGAATACTTGAACGTAATTCTTAGATTGTCTTTCAGAATATATTATCCTCTATATATACAATAATATGAGTAAATCAAGCCATCCTAAGGATCGAAATATCCTCAAGATTGCTTTACTATTATAAAGTTACAATATAGAAAATCAAATCATCTTTAAAAACTTCTTTGCACCAAAAGTCCTTAACCTCCAATAGCTCACGCATCTTCAAGATTTCCTTTGCTATTTCGGTTTTGACAATATTTATCCAATCCTATAACATAATCAAATAATTCTAATCGTATTTTAGAAACTATTCAACATAACTTCAATAATATCACTAGAAGACATATTAATCATTTTCTATCCTATTTATCCCTAATTAACAGAAAAGTCAATCAAGATTGTATCATGAACTGTGGGAATAAGGAGGATATTTGTACCTTTTTCATAACCCAACAATGACTATGGGAAAAATTCCAGTCATCAACTAGAATGCTAAGACAATCATTTTTCGTACCCAACTAAACATGCAGAACTAAAACCATAAATCATACTAACAATCTACCATGCAGTAATAAATGAAACATATCATTGCCCAATCGCTTGCTCTGAGTTGATGTCCTGTGCGCTTCGTGCACTACGGCTTTCTGATCAATGAGACATCACCGATACCTCCTAGCCAATGCTAGGGGTACTCGTCTTCCCCCTTAGCCCCTCGAGCCGCAAAGGGGCCACGTACACTATCCATAGAATCAACTAACTCCTATCTCGCCTCGCAAGATCGAGCTACCACTCCTCACCAAGATGGGTATCCCAACACCCACAAGCTAAGTTAGTCAAGTATAGATTTTTGTAGTGTGACGTTATGCAAAACATAAGAGCTCCATCATCATTCTCCTCCCTCAATTATATAGAGTTTCGAAGTCCTTTACTTTCCCAAAAATCCCATTTAATTAAATGTTTAATAATTTAATTCATAAAAATCCTCCCCGTACATGTGTCACCCATCCCCTTCATTCCTCCATAAATTAATTTAATTAATTAATTAATTACCCCTATTTATCTCACTCACCTAAATTCATTCCTAGAATCTCTCCTAGGTGTCCCCATATTCCCTTACAAGTTTTAATGACTTTCCCCCTTAT
>SNQJ01S0186385.1:9040-27645 GCA_010110895.2 Picea sitchensis
ATTCATTAACATAAACAAATTGCAGATTTTCTACTTACTTCACCAAGAATAATCAAGTCAAACCCTAGTTGAATATCTTCCACCATGAAAAATAGCCAAAATACACCAAGATAAGCCTCTCCAAGAAGTTTCTCACTAGTTATTTCAGCCAATAGCCCTTAAAGACGATGAAAATTTCAGACCACACTACTTGTGTGATGAGTGATGATGAAAACATGAGAGTATTTTCTATAGTATCAATGACCTTTAATTAAAATTAGGTCATAAAAAGGCTGACCTGGCCAAATTACATTAAAAATCCAATTTTTACATAATAGAAAGTAATTAAACCCTAAGATCATTTCCAAGGGTGACATCATGCCATTCTAGGGTGACATTGAACCCCTAGGGTGGAACGTTGGGCCCCACATGCAAAACGTTTGGCCTCCAAAATCCCTGTGTGATGCCACACGTGCCAACCAGCACATAACTACCCTCATAAATGCACACCCCAGCTCTGGATGACAACTAGAGTCAAAATTATGACATCATGGACTCTCAAGGATCAACGTCAATGTGGAAGGGAAATATACCCCTAGGTCTAGGTTTGCTAGAGTGTCTCAAGGGAAACATCCTTCCTTCTTCCTGGTGCAAGTCTCTAGTGTCTCTCTGCCCCTAGTTGGGGTCACAACATCCATCTATTGGGCTTTCATCCCCATGGATTTTCGAGCTAATCATTCCCCCATATGTAATTGTCCACTGGGTAAAGTCCTATAGAAACAACAAGTACACCCTCCAGGGGTTCATAAGTCAAAGGGATCATAGAAATGTAAATCACATCCAATAATCAAATTACCCAAACATGTGCATCAAACCCCCCTTTACCCAGACAAATTCTCAAACATGTTATGCAGTTTAACAAGTCAAGTTTGGGGAAGGTCTCAAGGTGTCCTGTTGGGCTAATCCTCCTTAAGTTTGGGGTGTTTCCTAGGTGAGAGCCAATCTAGGTCATGTAAGTGTTTGTGAGGTGGCGTGGGGTAAGTGTCTGGGCATGGGATGCAGTGATAATAGGTAAATGTATATCTTACATGTGGGTACCTCTGTAGAGGGAGTGTTGCACCTTATCATAGATGCCATTCTTTCCTATCCCATTCAATGCCTTTTATTCTTAGTCTTATTGCTTTTTATTTTGTGCTTCAAGGGAAGAGATGAGGAACATTATCCTAGATTGGTAACCAGAGGTGACAGTGTTACCCACAAGCATTTCACGGAGATGGGAAGGTTGGCTCGTGATGAGATCCCCTTTCTCTTAGCTATACCACCAAGAGCCACTACCCTGCTTTGGTGACCAGATTGATGGTATTTTCATATCGCTACATGCCCATGGTCATAATAGGCTAGCTTATGATGAGACCTCCCATCCACCAACTAATACCTTGAGTTTTTATTATCTTACGAATTCCATTTTCTTACTGAGAAGCCTTTTACTGTTTTCTCAGGAATCCCTGGGTGAAGCATCTCAAAGGTTTCATTTTGGCTTTTAACTCTTGCCAGCTACTTTTACCCTCTAGGATTTTATCCCCTTCTTCCCACAAGGCAAGGTGAAACCCTTCCTAGTGTGGCAAACCTAATGCCCGAAAAAAGGCAGGGGGAAATGAGAGGAGCAAGGATGGAAAGTGGTAAGTACGGAGGAAATGGACAATGACCTTTCACAAATCCGCCTAGTGATAACCCATCCTAAAGGGAGATCAACTTACTAGGGAATCATGTCACCCTCTCAGGTATGAACAAGTTAAAGAGCATAATTTCCAAGAAAATGTTATGAAATGAAGATAATTCAGTGCAACATATTCAAGTTCTTCAATAATCAATGTGACACATACCATGATACCCAAAATCCTTACCTCATGGAGCAAGACTTACTGCTACTTCAGGACCAGGCTGGTGGGATGGATATTGTTGTTGTTGATAGATGGGTTGCACTAAATAAAAGAGGGGCCCTCTGGGGCCATGATCAAGTCATTCGGCTCTCGACACTCCATGTATAGGACCTGTGGGCCTTGAGACATGATCTCCCTAGTTATCCCTAGGATAGGGGATAACAAAGCCCAGAGGTCGATTGCAGCTCCTAGAAAAATTATAATAAAGAAATAATAATGATAGAGAAAGAAATACACAATACAACAGTACTCTCAAAAGCAAGTCCATACTTGAGTTCTACCCTTTCTTCGTTCACCCCAGTCCCAAAACAATGATGTTATAACTTGAAACCTTATAAAGGGTACTTGTGAATATGATAAAAGGACAAAAAAATCCAAATTAAGGGGTTGGAAAAATGCAGTGCTTAGAAAGTGGTAACTCAAGAGAAATTGACCCTCCACAAAGGTGCTAATGGAAATGGACTAAATGACACCATAATCCATGAATTAACCCCAACATGTACTATTATCACACTTACTTTTAATGGGTTCTTTTATTTCTTTCTTCCCATGAGACATATCCCTCTACTTGGGTCTTTTCTTTCACTATTTTGGTTGGCACACCTAATAGGGTCTGATAAAGGTCCTCCCAAGAAAAGGAAAATGACACAAGTCTAATTGATTGAAAGTGATAGCTAAAATCCTGGTTAGATTTAAAACCTTCTCTCTCGAAAAACTCTCTTAAAGTTGATTTATGACATCATATGAAAGCTAATTCTACCCTAACATTTTGCAAAAATTATTTGTTTGCTTGCTACTTTCATAAATTATTTGCTATAGCCATTAGGGTTGCATATTGTTTCTACAAATTCACTTAATATTGTGGAAAAAAATTCCTAGAAAATTGTTTTAGTAATTGGATATTGTTGCACATGTTGTAAGCTAAACTTAGAGAGTCAATTGCTAATTTTTTGGGTTGTATTTCTTGTTGTTGTTACAAATATTTGATTGCTGATATAAACTACTTCACAACTACAAATTTACAACAACAATAGGGTTTGCTTGTCATCTAGTGTTTAAAGGTGATTATTATGCTATATAATTTGGTGCTTGATGATATCATGCATTGAAGTGTTTATTGTCTCGTACAAGTTGTCCAATTACCTTGTTCCAACCAATTTAACCCTTCACCTTTCCCTAGGCCTAGGTTGACCATATAAGTGACCAAGATAGGGGGCTATAGGCTTGGATAATCTTGCTATTCTATCCCTTGATGTCACTAGGGAAGCCTACCTTGTGTTGGTTCTTTTTCCTTCACTAAAACGACGAAAATGTTTTCTTAGGTGACAGTGGTTTACATTTTTAATTGTTACAGAAGATTGGGATCTTATGGAGGGATTTCCACAAGTACAAATACTATGATAAAAAAATTGGCATCATTTCCAAGGAGGATTAGTTATCCTTCCTACATCATCTCTTTGGTAATCTTATCCCAAACCCTATTCTTACAAGCTTTCCTGGAAACTCCACTGAAGGAAGAATCTCTTCCTTACCTCTTGATGATCCTCCCCTAGGGAGATCATCTAGGGGATCCACCTATGAGGAATCACAAAAATGTACATCCAAGTAGAAAAATCTCTAATAAACACATATACCAAATGGCTCCTCAACCATGGAATACCAATAACTTTACATCCCTAGATATGACTAGAATCCAAGGATTTCCACATAAACTTCCTAATGATGTTGATACTTTGATCCCTAGGTTCTCTGGTAACGACGATCCCTCAGCTGAGGAGCATTTGAAAAACTTCTATATCTTTGTAGACTTGTACAATGTACAGTTGGAACATTAGGATGTAATGATGAGACTCTTCTATGCTTCCTTGGTAAAGGATGTTAGGTTATGGTGCAACAACCTCCCACCAAAGAACATATTAAAGACATGGGAGGCTCTTAAGGATATATTTTTTAAGAAATGGGGGACTAGGAAAGATGGTGCCTAGCTATTTGCTAAAATTTTCCACTTCACAAAGGGAGATCAAGAGCCTATCAGTAAATTCAGTACTAGGTTTGATTCCTTAATAGAATATTTTCCCAATGACATCGTGGTTGAAGAGGAAACTATCCTAATAAGATATATACATTCCTTCCAAGGACATATTGGTTTCCTATTGAAAGACAAGTCTCCTAAATCTCTCCTTGAAGCACAAGAGATCACCTACCAGATAGAATATGACTTGGATTTGTTCAAGCTGGATAATCATTCTGAAAAAATGAGCCATCAATTTGAACAAATAAAGCGATACCAAGAGATTTTATTTGCTAAAACCGATGCTCTTAAGAGGTAATATAACCATTTCAAGGAAGACCTTAATTGTGTTGACACTCTTGATGTTTTGGTAGCTGTGGGAGGATATTTCCCTCCTAGATGACCTTTCTTAGATGCAGAGAAGATTTTGGAAGCAAGAGATCCATTGGACAGATGTTGAAATACCCTAGAAGAGAAGTTGGCCTGGAATAATAAAGTATAATGAAAAGACACCTTCCCAGAAGAGAAGTCAACCCAGCTAGAAGGAAAGGAAGACTATAAATAAGGAGGCGCCTTAGCTCATTTTCTCACTCACTCACACTCTCTCAACTACACAGAAGTAGGGTTCAAGTTTGGAGAAGGTGATGTAGCTGCTACAATGACTCGGTTTCTTCTTGTTCAGTCTATTGGTATCTCTCTCTTGTGCGCTACTCCTTGAGGAGGTGTGCTACCTTGGTATGGTGTTGTTTTTTAAGTTGTGGTGGTATTTTTGGTTGAGCTAGCCTTTGTGATAGGGTTTATCTAATTGGACTTTCTTTGTGAATGGAATCTATCTAAGAAAGGTTGTTGGTTTTTTCCCCCATTTGGGGTTTTCCCAAGATAAATCGAGTGTTCTTTTTGTCTCTTGTTTATGTTGCTAGTGCTCAATACATGATATGTGTGTGTGTGTGTGTGTGTGTGTGTGTGTGTGTGTGTGTGTGTGTGTGTGTGTGTGTGTGTGTGTTAATTGTAATGAAGTAAAAGAACATAAGTAACACTAATTCTCTATAAATAAGGAAAATCTAATAGACACCCCTTCCCAACAAGCCTTCCCTATTTCAAGAAGACAATGGGAGCTTGAAAAGACCAAAGCCGCTAGGGCACAACTTCTAAGAAATGTGAGTGAGGGATCCAAAGGAGGAGATGAGCCTTCCAAAAAGGATATTGACTTTTTCATTCACAAAGAAAATGATGATCAAAAACCAAGCATTGACAAACTCAACGACCTTGTTCCCCATCAACAACAAAAGAATGAATAATCCTTGAACCTCCAAGATGATCATGCGCCTTCACCAAAGTCCATCATTCAAAGACCCCTTGATTCTAAAAAAGGAGAGGATCTCCCTATAGTTCTCCATGCTGCAAGTATTCAAAGAAAGAATGGAAAGAATGTGCCCTTCTTCATCTCGCTAGTAATTAACGAACTCATCCTTCGCAACTGTATGCTTAACTCGGGTACCTCCACCAACATTATGTGTCCATGAACATTATGAACCAACTAAACATGGAAATTTCTCGACCCTACAGGAATGTATGCAACATTCACTCCCGAGCCATTCACATTTGTGGCCTCATCAAGGACCTCAAATCTAGCCTAGCTAATTTCCCCGATATATCCCTTCTTATGGATGTTGTAGTGATTGATGTACCAGATGTTTTGGCAATGTCATTGAGTAGGGAATGGGCCTCAACTTTGGGAGGTAACCTTCAAATTGACCTATCATGTGCCACAATCCCCCACCCTGAAGGAGGTTTTGTCACCCTCTACAGATAACTTGTTGTGCAATACCAAGTCAAGATTCTCCAAACTCCCATGGACAAGATAATGTATTTAGATGACAACATGGGAAATTTATACGCCATTGACCCTGAAAATCATGTAGAATAATGTCAAAACATAAGTGGCATGTGGACTTTAGAGTTTGATCGTGCTCATTCTAGCATGGGGTCTCACATTGGGATTTTCCTCAGAGCA
This sequence comes from Picea sitchensis, assembly GCA_010110895.2. Classification (NCBI taxonomy): domain Eukaryota; kingdom Viridiplantae; phylum Streptophyta; class Pinopsida; order Pinales; family Pinaceae; genus Picea; species Picea sitchensis. The sequence goes on from SNQJ01S0186385.1 coordinate 14,985, forward strand.
CCTTCTAAAGATGCCACATTTTTCTCCTATAGGATTGAATATGATTGTACTAACAACATTGTTGAATACAACGTCTTTCTCATAGCACTCAATTTGGCCCTTGATAGGAATATTAAGTACTTAAGATTCATTGTCGACTCTAACCTAATTGTCTCCCAAGTAAAACAAATATTTTTCGTAAAGAATGAAAAGTTGAGGAGATATAGGAACTCAATTTGGGACACTATAAACCTCTTTGTAGTGTAGCTAGGGGAATAATATGGGGTACCTAAGGAGGTACCCAAGGGGAATAATAGTAGATAATGATTGTTATGTATGGAGGCCACTTTTAATAAATAAGTCCTAGTGTGAACAAAATAAGTATAAGAGGGTTTACTAGTGTTGATGATTTCAGCGTCGTGTGACATTCTCCAAGATACGTTCTCCTATGTGACTGAGTTAAACGACCAATGAGAGATCCCAATGTTGGGTGTGCCCATGTGATGGGGTGTATCATTCTCCTATAGAATGAGTTGAGTCATGCCCCATTGTTGGGTGTGCCCATGTGATGGATGTATCGTTCTCCTCTGTGTGAGAGTTGAGTCGATGTGGTCTCCTGCCTTTGTACTCCTGTGGACTCAGTTGAGTCGGGCTTGAGATGGTACTCCAGATGATTCTCCTATCGACTCAGTTGAGATAGAGATATGTTGAGTATGACATCCCTATGGCTAAGCACTAGTGGACGTGTGGATCCCTTACTATATTGTCTAAGTGTAAGATTTACTTGTAACCCTAATTATGATGTAAAGAGTACAAGTCGGCCCCACCATATGTTAAAGATAATTAAGGTTTATTGTAATAATTAATTATGTTTCTAAGTTATTGAGGTCAGCCATGTTGTGTCTGGTCTAGTATAAATAGAGGTGATTTCCCCATTGAGGAAACACACTCACACACACACACTCACATGTAAACTCGGAATTTCAGCAACACTTATAAGGCTAAAGTGTGCACCTCTCTTGGGCGCTAGTTTCAAGGTTGTGGAAGCACCCTCTTATGTGATTTAAGGTTTATGGTTGGGGGATATTCTCTTGAGAATATAGAAAATGATTGTTGGGTTTTCTTTTGTTGAGTAGAAGGGTTTCCCAGGATGTTTCTTGTGTTCTTGTGCATGGTAATTCTTCTTGTGATCTTGGTTATTCCAGCACTTTTGTATGGTGTAGTTGCATTTGTTTATGGTTCAAGAACATGCTAAATTAAATAAACCTCATGCTTGAGCCTAGAATAGTGAAAAATCAACATGTTTTCAGAGCTTAGGACTTGAAAGAGCCATTGCACAATCTTTTAATGCCAGTCATCCTCTCTTTTGCAGAACCGTACGACCCTCCTAGGGTTTCTAGAAAAAGGTATGGCCCTCTCCTTTTTGGTTGTTTCAGCACCTTCCACTAAAACAATGGGGATATTTTTTGCATAGGAGTGTACATCATCCTTAAGTGCACCTCCAACAACTTTTAGATTGCAATTCCGAGAATTTTGGGTTTTTGGCCCTAGGGTTTCTTGGGTTTCGCAATTTTCTGCAGACTTTTGGTTTTAGGGTTTCTACAGCTCATTGAAGTATTTTTCAATATTACTAGTGTTCTTATGACCTTCAAGGCTTATTGTTGGAAGTCATAAGTCCAACGAAACCTAAGGTTTCTAACCTAGCCTAGTCGTTAGGTTTCCTAGCCTAGTTTCTAAGGGTTTGTGGAAGAATTTGCAAACCATGAGGAACAGAACCTTGGTGGAAGATAGGCTTGATGGATCAAGAAACTTCAGTTCCTAGAAGTCAAGACTACAGATCACCCTGGAAGAGGATGACCTATTGAGTGTAATACAAAAGGCTTTAACAGAAATAGCTAGCAATGAAGAGAAAGAAGAATGGAAAGAAGATGATGTCAAGGCAAGGAAGATAATCATCTACTCAGAGAGATATTGTCCTACTAGGAAGAAAGGAAGACAGCATGCCTCCACTGTTGACATTGATCCAGACCCACCTCAGAGAGATGAAGACATGAAAGATGATGCTTTCTTCTTCTGATTTTTCTCAGGAGGACCAAAAGCAAGATTGAGCATGACTGTAGACTAAGATAATTTTTGTACTACATTCCTTATTTGATTTAATCATTACCCTGTAGCTACTTTCATTTTGATAATGAAGGGTATCATCCCTAGTATGTGATCCCTCATGACTTGGACCATTATCCTTGGTGCGAAAGTCCAATTTCTTTCTTGATTGGTTGTTACCCTAGTACAGGAGGCTAGATTTCTTGTTTCATTATTAAGGGGCTATTATCCTTGGTACAAGAGCCCATTTTTGTTGGTTAGTTATTATCCTAGTATGGGAGGCCAACATAATACTATAGAAATAGTAGAGGACCTGAGAAGACCTGGGATGTCTCCAAGTTAGCAACATTGGAAAAGGAAGATGTCCATCCTTCAGACTTCAGAGGGAGTCAAACTATTTGAGAAGAAAGAAGAAACAATACCTTCTCCCCCTTCAGCAGTTTAGAGGGAGGAATCCATTGATCCAGTTGATCCAGTTTCTCTAGTTGATGTTCCTATAGACATTGCAGTAGGCCATAAAAGGCCTTGCTGGGCTCGACAAACTCTATAGGAGGTAGAGGAACATGCAGCTCCTCGAGGCACATTCCGAGAGAGCAAGAGACCATGGATATTTTCGAGCTATGTTTCAGCCATGATCCACATCATTGATACTAAGCCTTCTTGTCATGGAGAAGCAGCAAGTCAGCAGGTATGGCAAGATTCCATGACAGAAGAGTATCAATCCATCATGAAGACTGATGTGTGGGATATTGTTCTCAAACCAGAAGGGAATTTTGTAGTGACTTCCAAGTGGATCTATAAAATCAAGCATGCAGCTAATGGAAGTGTCGAGAAGTACAAAGAGAGATTTGTGGCCAGAGGATTCTCACAGGTGGAGGAAATTGATTATGAGGAGACATTTGCTCCAACATCTCGATACACTTCCATATGTACTATCATTGCACTACCTGCATCCATGGGTTGGAGACTACATCAGATGGATGTAAATACATCCTTTCTCAATGGTGATATTGAGGAAGAATTTTACATCAAGCAGCCAGAAGGATTCATGACACATGAGCAGAAATCTCATGTGTGCACATTGAAGAAAGCCATGTATGGAATTAAACAGGCACCTCATGCTTGGTACGAGAAGATGGATGGATTCCTGATGAGTTTGGGATTCAGCAAGAGTTTTGTTGATCCAAACCTATATTATCATATTTTTGGTGATGGGTGCTTGATTTTGGTCCTGTATGTTGATGATTTATTCCTCACCATTTCAAAAAGTCTTATTGTTGAATGCAAGCGTGCATTGACTTTTGAATTTGAGATGAAGGATCTGGGTATGATGCATTAATTCTTGGGACTAGAAGTATGGCAAAGGACAAATGATATTTTCCTAAGTCAAGGAAAATATACAGTGGACATATTGAAGAAATTTGGTATGACAAACTACAAATCCATGCCTACACCAATGGTGATGGATCTGAAGAAAATGAATGAGGCTTTTATTGATTCAGGCGAGATTGATCCTCATCTATACTGACATCTGATTGGATCATTGATGTATCCAGTTAACACCGGGCCTGATATATTCTATGTAGTGAACGTACTCAGTCAGTTCATGATTCATCCCAGATAGACTCATTGGATAGTAGTGAAGCATGAATTGAGATATCTACGAGGCACATTTGGATATGGTCTAAGATATGCCTCCAGTGTAGACATGAGATTGCATGGATATGTCGATGTAGATTGGGCAGGGAGCGCAGTGGACCAGAAGATCACATCTGGTTATTGTTTTAGCTTGGGGTCTTCCATGGTTTCCTGGTGCAGTGGGAAATAGATCTTTGTGGCTTCGAGTACCACGGAAGAAGAGTATATAGCATTGAGTGTGGCAGTCTGTGAAGCGGTGTGGCTTCGCAAGCTTCTTGTAGATTTATCTGATCATGAGATGGATTCTACCATTATTCATTGTGATAACTAGAGTTGTGTGAATCTCTCATAGAATCATGTGTTTCATGATAAATTGAAACACATTGAGATCAAATACCATTACATAAGAGACATGGTGCAGAGGAAATAAGTACATGTGTAGTACCTTCCTACACATGATCAGATTGTAGATATCTTCACCAAACCACTTTCTAGGAAGAAGTTTGAGTACTTATGTGAGATAATTGTCTTGGTGGAGAATGTATTCCTAGCTGAGAGGGAGTTTTGATGATTACAACGTCGTGTGACATTCTCCAGGATACGTTCTCCTCTATGACTGAGTTGATTCAACCTGTGACAGAGCCTAGTGTTGGGTGTGCCCATGTGATGGGGTGTATCGTTCTCCTCTGGAATGATTTGAGTTGTGCCCCAGTGTTGGGTGTTCCCATGTGATAGGTGTATCATTCTCCTCCTCTGTGTGAGAGTTGAGTCGATGTGGTCTCCTGCCTTTGACTCCTATGGACTCAGTTGAGTCAGGCTTGAGATTGTTGAAATATTGTAACTGCAAAGAGTATTCTATTTATTATTGAGTTAGTATTTATTATCTCAATCCCCTTTTGTGGATTGATCATGTTGAGCATTGTAATTGACCAAATCCCCTTTTGTGGATTGGTCAAACCCTAAATATATTATGCAAATTGAGAAGTCAACCCCCATGAAAATTAAAGTGGTTTTAACCACTAAGAAGACAAGTTGGCCTTGCCTAGTGAAGAGACACCTTTCTAGCACCTGCCAGTTTATATAAATAAAAGAATTAAGTGCCTCATTTGATCACTCACTCATTCGCTCACTCAGTGCACAATTTTGGTAGCTTCAGTTGGGAGAAGAAGGAAGAGAGAGGCGCATTGCTTAGTGGAGGATATTCTCCAGTGTTTGGTTTATTATCTTGGCATTGTATTGGCTATCTATATTAAGGAATTTTTTGTTGGGTTTTCTCCCCCATGAGGGTTTCCCCAAATAAAATTTGTGTATCTTATGATTGTGTTTCTCTCAGTGATCCTATATATTCTATGGTTATCTAGTAAATTGAAAAGAAACCTAATAATAGCTTAAAACTTAACATGGAATCAGAGATAAACTGAAGAGAGCATCTTTCACTAGATAAAGAAAAACATCATTGTTTATGTACAAGAAAATTAGGGATTTTTGTTGAACAGGAATTTCAGCCCAAAAATCATATAGAAAAGTGTGCCCTAGCCTAGTGAACACTTTGGCACCTTCAGTGCACATTTTCAGTGGATAGAACTCTCGGAAAGTGAAACCCTAGTTTTCATTGATACCAGAAAACCAGAAGTACCATAAAACCAGGAAACCAGAACCAATACCAGAAGTACCAATCCAGAATTCCACTAGTCAAGTTTGAAGGGGAGAATTTTGGATTTTCTAAAATCTAACTGCACCAGGCTACTCACCTCAGCCAAGCACACCTCCTGGTAAGTTCAAAATTAAATTCTGAGCATTTTCAGTTTTTGGTCATTTTCCTAGCTCTAGGTAAAGATGTCTGCAAGCACTAAGCTTGTTGACAGGCTAGAAGGTGTGGAAATATTTCATGCCTGGAAGAATAGGATTGCACTCATTCTTTAAGAGAATGACCTAGCAGTATTCATTAAAGAAGATGTACCATAACCTAGCGATGTTGTAGCTAAAGCAAAACACCAAAAGGACACAGTTAGGGCCAAGAGAATCATTGCAGCTTCTATTAAAGATCATGTGATTCCTCAAGTGGCTTCAAAGAAGACTCCAAAAGAAATTTTTGATGCCCTAACCAGATTGTATGAAGGAAAGAAAATTAATCAGAAGATGAATCTAAGAACTCAACTCAAAAGTACAAAGATGCAAAAAGGAGAAACAATTCAAGAATATTTCTCTAGAATATCACAATTCAAAGAACAGCTAGAAGAAAATGGTGATACTCTAGATGAAGAAGAACTTTAATGATATCCCTTAATGGTCTCACAAGACCTTGGGATGCATTCCAAACAATTTGTACCAGAAAGGAGAAATTAAACTTTGACAGTCTTTGGGGAAAATGTGTTCAAGAAGAACCAAGAGTAGCTAACCGAGAAGCATTAATATCAAGAGATGAAGATCAAGCCCTATCTAATCATACTAAAGGAGGAATAAAGAGCTCTTACTTATAGAAATAAACACATAAGGAGTCTCACCCAAAAAAAAAATTCATACATAAAGAATATCACCCTCCAAGGAGATTCCTGAAGTTTTAGAAAGGTCAAAGAAGAGAAAAAGATTTATCATTCTACCAATGTTACCATTGTGATAATATGGGACATATTGCTAAGAATTTTCCAGCTAGACAAGAAGAATACAAGAAGAGAAACAAGAGGCACCATGCCCATACAGTTGAATATGAAGAGCCACCCACAAAGATTATAAAAGAACAGATTGAAGACTATGTCTTAATCTCTTCCCTCTTAGGATTAGTGTCACCTAGTGAGGACACTTGGCTCATAGACAGTGATTCTTCCAAGCACATGGCAGGTCAAAGATACATTCTCTCTTGCCTTACAAAAAACAAGTTTCTCGAGAAAGTTACACTTGGAGATGATTATCAATACCCTATCAAAGGAATAGGAGAATCAAATTATAAACTTGATTCAGGGACCCTGATGAAGATGAAGGATGTACTATATGTACCAGGTTTGACAAAGAAATTACTTTCTATCTCATCTTTAGAGAAGAAAGGCTTCAAAGTTGCTTCCATAGATGGAGAAGTTCTTATGTGGCCCAAAGGAAAAACCATGGAAGAAGCAATTGTAACTGGAAAAGAAGAAGGTGGATTCTATAAGCTAAAAGGTCACTCAGAATCATCCTTGACTCATTCCATTGAGAATCCATGTGAGATTTGGCATAGAATACTAGCTCACATTAACTACAAGGCATTACCATATGTAAGAAAGGCAGTCACAGGTCTACCAGAATTCAAGGTTGACCATGAAGGTGTGTGCAACGGATGTGCACAAGGAAAGAACATCAAGAACCCTTTCCCGAAGAGAGACAGGTAATCAGAAGGAGTCCTAGAGCTCATTCACTTAGATGTGTGTGGCCCAATGTCATCAACCTCCATCAATGGGTATGTATACTATGTGTCTTTATTGATGACTATTCTCACAAAACCTGGGTTTACTTTTTGAAATCAAAAGATGAAGTGTTCAATAAATTCAAGGAATTCAAAGCCTTGATAGAGAATCTCTCTGAAAGAAATGTCAAGATACTGAGGTCAAATAATGGAGGAGAATACAGCTCAAAAGAGTTTGCAAACTTTTGCAAAGATTTCGTGATCAAGAGGGAGCTCACCACTCCCTACAATCTTCAACAAAATGGTGTAGCAGAAAGAAAGAATAGAACTATAATGGAAGCAGTGAAGACTATGATCCATGATCAAGATATTCCAATGCACTTATGGGCAGAAGCAGGAAAAACAATAGTATATGTACAAAGCAAATTGTCCCATAGTGCACTTCGGTTCAATACCCCTGAAGATATTTTCTCCGGAAAGAAGCCAGAAGTAAGACATCTCAAAATGGTGTCATTGAAGAAGAAGTGTATATAGAACAACCTCAAGGGTTTGAAGTTGAAGACAGGAAGACTCATGTTTGCAAGTTGAATAAGGCTATGTACGGATTAAAGCAAGCTCCTAGAGCTTGGCATGGAAGGATTAACATTTTCCTAACGAGCTTGGGCTTTACCAAGAGTAAAGTTGATTCTAACCTTTACTTCAAGGTTATGAATGATGATCCTATTATATTGTTTTTGTATGTGTATGACTTATTATTAACTGGAGAAGAAAAGATCATCATTGATTGTAAGAAGAAGATCGTTGCAGAATTTGAGATGAAAGACCTTGCCCTAATGCACTATTTCTTAGGTCTTGAGGTCTGGCAGAGCCCAGAGAAAATATTCCTTAACCAAGGGAAGTATGCAGTTGAAATACTGGAGAGATTTGATATGTTAGAGTGAAAATCCATGAATACGCCCATGGAAACAAAGTTGAAGCTCTTGGTTGAAACTTCGTCAGAATTGATTGATGCTACGTTATACAGACAGATCATTGGATCGTTGATGTATCTGACGAACACCATGCCAGATATATGTTTTGTTGTGAACACCTTGAGTCAATTTCTAGTAGAGCCCAGACGTGTTCACCTGGTTGTTGTAAAACATGTGATGAGGTACCTTAAGGGTACATTATATTGTGGTCTTGGTTATAACGGAGATCATGACTTCAGTCTGAGTGGTTATACCGATTCATATTGGGCTGGAAGTGTCTCTGACAGAAAGAGAACTTCAAGATGTTGTTTCAGTCTGGGGTCAGCCATGATCTCATGGCAGAGTAGGAAGCAATCAAGCATTGCTCTCAACATGGCAGAAGAAGAATACATTGCTACATGTTCCGCCAGTTGTGAAGCCATATGGCTTCGGAAGTTGTTGATAGGTCTATTCGATCTAGAGATGGAAGCAACCATAATCCTATGTGATAACCAGAGTTGCATAAAGATGACAGAGAACCATGTGTTCCATGAAAAGTTAAAACACATAGAGATCTGATATCATTACATCTGTGATATGGTGCAGAGAGAAGCCATAAAGCTCCAGTATGTTAGTACAAATGAAAAGGTTGTAGATGTGTTTACCAAGCCTCTATCTCGTGTAAATTTTGAGCACTTTCGAGCTAAGATTGGTGTAGTCTGAAAGGAACTCTCTCAAAAGGGGGAGTAGTTGTGATGTCAGCCTCATGCTGAAGATTTCCAGCTTCATGTTCATGCTGTTGTGATGCCATCCTAGTGCTAAAGATTTCCAGCTTCGTGATGATGTTGTTGTGATGTCAGACTTCTGTTGAATATTTCCAGCTTCATGCTAATGATCTTGTGATGTCAGCTTCGTGTTGAATATTTCCAGCTTCGTGTTGATGTTTTTGTAATTCCAACCTCGTGCTAAAGATTTACAGCTTCGTGTTGATGTTATTGTGATGCCAGCCTCATGCTGAAGATTTCTAGCTTCGTGATGATGTTGTTTCGATGCCATCTTCATGTTGAATATTTCCAACTCCATGCTAATGTTGTTGAGATTCCAGATTTGTGCTGAAGATTTCCAGCCTAGTGATGATGTTGATGATTCTCCAGCCTTCGTGTTGTGATGTTGTTGTTGATGATGATGCTCCAGCCTTTGTGTTGTGATGCTACTATTGTTGATGATTCTCCAGCCTTCGTGTTGTGATATTGTTGTCGTTGATGTTGTATCAACCTTTTGTTGTTATTGATGATGATGATGTATTAGTGTTATACTAATCCAAGTTGATGCAGATGATGATGATGCCATTCTAGCTCCATGTTGTGGATGATGATATTGTTGATGAGAAAATATTCTGATGATTTATAGATATGTCAGTCAGTGTTCCAGATGTTGTTGATGTTGTTTCCCTCTCTCTCTCCTAATGATGTTGTAGAATACCCTTATTTTTAAGGGGGAGTGTTGAAATATTGTAACTGCGAAGAGTATTCTATTTATTATTGATTTATTATTCATTAGATCAATCCCCTTTTGTGGATTCATGATGTCGGGCATTGTAATTGACCAAATCCCCTTTTGTGGATTGGTCAAACCCTAAATATATTATGCAAATTGAGAATTCATCCCCCAGGCTAATTAAAGTGGTTTTGACCACTAAGAAGACAAGTTGGCCCTGCCCAGTGAAGAGACACCTTTCCAACACCTACCATTTTGTATAAATAAAGGAAGTCAGTGCCTCATTTGATCACCCACTCATTCTCTCACTCAGTGCGCAAGTTTGGTAGCTACAGTTGGGAGAAGAAGGAAGAGATAGGTGCATTGCTTAATGGAGGATATTCTCTAGTGTTTGGTTTATTGTCTTGGCATTGTATTGGATATCTATATTAAGGAAGTTTTTTGGGGGTTTTCTCCCCCATGAGGGTTTCCCGGGATAAATGTTGTGTATCTTGTGATTGTGTTTCTCTCAGTGATCCTATTTGTGCTATGGTTATCTAGTAAATTGAAAAGAAACCTAATAATAGCTTAAACCTTAACAGAGATGGTAATCCAAATGATTCTCACATGGACTCATTTGAGATAGAGATATGTTGAGTATGACGTCCCTATTGTTGAGCACAGGTGGATGTGTCCTTAGTGGTTGAGAACTATAAGTGGACTTGTGGATTCCTTGCTATATTATCTAAGTGTAAGATTTACTTGTAACCCTAATTATGATGTAAAGGGTACAAGTCAGCCCTGCCATATGTGAAAGATGATTAAGGTTTATTGTAATAATTAATTATGTTTATGAGTTATTGAGGTCAGCCTTGTTGTGTGTGGTCTAGTATAAATAGAGTTGATTTCCCCATTGAGGAAACACACTCAGACACACACTCACATGTAAACTCGGAACATCAACAACACTTATAAGTTTTAAGTGCGCACCTCTCTTGGGCACTATTTTCAAGGTTGTAGAAGCACCCTCTTGTGTGCTTTAGGGTTTATGATTCGGGGATATTCTATTGAGAATATAGCAAAGGATTGTTGGGTTTTCTTCCCTTGAGTAGAAGGGTTTCCCAGGATATTTCTTGTGTTCTTGTGGATGGTAATTCTTCTTGTGATCTTGGTTATTGCAACACTTGTGTATGGTGTAGCTGCATTTGTTTATGGTTCAAGTACATGCTAAATTAAATAAACCTCATGCTTGAGCCTAGCATAGTGAAAATTCAACAACCAGAAGGTTCTCCTTCTAGAAGGTTCATCCTCTAGAATGTTCTTAGGTGGTACGTACCACTATATAAATGGGTATGAGCAATGTAATGGGAAAGTTGAGAAGTATTGTGTTTGGAGAGATAGCTCATTAGGAGGATGTCCCCTCAAAGAATAAAGTGATCAGGAGTGGATCCCTTCCTTAATAGGATCTATTGTATGGTGTTTCCCTTCCCTAAGAGTTTTCATAATAATAAAGTGTGGGTTTTCTATATTGTTCTTTGGATCATGTGTGATGATTTTATTTGTAGATCTTTGGAACTTAACACTATTTGACGTCTTATCAATCAATGATGTTCCCAGAGAGAAGAACTATGGCGTCGATGCATTGGTCATCTTTGTAGCCACTCTACAACCTTGTGAGGGGATTCTCGATGATTTTTGCAAAATGAAAGTTGTCTTTAGGTCATATGTCCCTGATAATCTAGAACATTGGCAAGTTTTAAATGACAATGGCCAAATCCTTCTCTTATTTCAAAGTAGCAAGGAATTCTCAAACTCTCGAATAAATTTCCTAGTTGGATCTATGAATTTGAAATTCGAAGACTTTCCTAATGACACTCTTCCGAGAGTGTTTGTCCCCCTAGAAAGAATGTTTGATAGACATGAATTGTACAAGGTAAAACATTGCGTACATCAATATGATGAATCCTTTGAATTCAATCTCGGCTTATAGATCGAGCCAAGGTGGTAATGATAGGAAGGAGAAGTACCAAGGCCACGAGAGATAGCATACTAAGCCTTATTAGGGAATATAAATATATTTTTTCTTGGACTTATAATGATCTAAAGGCTTATAGATGAGATGTTATTCAACACACTATCCCTCTCACTAAGGGGGGGAATCTCTTTGGATAAAAACTAAGGCATATTAACCCCAAGTTAGCCCCCAAAATCCAGAAGGAACTTCAAAAGATGGTCGACGCTGGGATCATAGCCCCTATTAGGTATTCCTCTTGGATTCCAACCTGGTTGTTGACCGAAAGAAGAGTGGAGATATTTGATTATGTTTGGACTTTAGAAACCTCAACCAATTATCACTCAAGGACAATTACCCCCTTCTCAACATGGAACATTTGATATAGAGAGTCACTGGTGTCAGAATGATGTCAATGTTGGATGGTTTTTCTAGATACAGCCAAGTCTTGGAAAATAAAGAAGGTTGAGTCAAGACCACCTTCACCACTCCTTGGGGAACATTTATGTACTTAAGGATGCCCTTTGGCCTTATGAAAGCCGGATCCACATTCCATAGAGCGATGGATTTTTCCTTTAAGGACCTATTATTGCGCAAGTTGTAGGTTGGGAAAATATCGACCCAACCACCAAAATGGTGACAAGTTAGAGAGCACCTGCCCACTATCACCTTAGGCAGGTGTTCCCGATACTTTATAGGTGAGGAAATCACCTCAAGGGGGAAATCCCAGTTACCCTAGGGGGGGTTGAGATGGAAAATGTGATGTATGACGAATGCCCCTAAAGGTCAAGTTTCTAGATGGAAAGGGAAACTAAAATGAGTCTTGGGAAATGTTTAAGGTTTCCAAGTCCTTGGGTACCTGCTGAGAATGTTTGTACCTGCCCGAGACACGAGAAAATCCAAGTATGCTTGTAATATGTTAGGTGGAAAAGAAAGTTAAGCTTGTTGTCCCTAAATGAAGAAACAATCAGTGATATATATCAACATGTAAAATATAATAAGAGCTGCAAAATAAGTGTTAAAATTCTAGTTGAATAAGCAAGAGACAAGCTAGTAAGACTAGTTTAACTCAAGAATGAAAGAGAAAGACTTTAGCATAAGAGAGAGGTTGTCATAAACAAGTTTCTG
>SNQJ01S0186386.1:0-13035 GCA_010110895.2 Picea sitchensis
TTGACATTTTGATTCAATCACATCCACACATATTCCAAGGCAATTTAATCAAATAATAGATAATATGGCTAACCTAGTGTTATATTGGCATTTATCAAATCAAGTTACAATTACACATGCATAACTCATCAAAATTCTGTCACAACATATAAATTAGACATCATAACCAAAAAACATCAACACATGTGAACACAAAGATCCCAAAATGTATATCCATATATATATATATATATATATCGGTCAATTGTGACATCAAATGTTTACAAAAAAATAGTACATGTACAACATCCATAGGCAGTTGAACCACCTCACCCCTATAAATACAAAATCGATGTCCCAACACCATATACAAAATGGGCTCGCAAGCCTATACAAAAATAACTATACAGGGGCACTCATGGTGCCTCTAAAGCTCCACCACCTATTCCTCTCTTGGGAGGAGGTGCCCCACCAGCTAGGGGTCCCTCGAGTCCTAGAGGAAGTCACCCAATCATAGTTGCACCCGCTACAGCTTCTCTGTGGATCAAGGTCCATCACTCTACTAGAAGTCCCACACACTGCTCCAGGACTCCCTCATCCTGAATACGCAACCACATGCCCTCAGGCACTCCCTATAGCACCTCCTCCAAGCGACGATGAATATCCTTGAACTCTCCCCTGGCCCCCGCCAAAGGAGAATGAGAAGGTCATGCACCAGGGTCATCAAAATGACGTCTCTGACCTTCTCTCTCATCATCAACCAACCTCACATGACCCTCATCTCACCGCCTTCTCTCCCCACAATGGTCTCACTGGCCCCTGACACACTGGCGCTCTAATGAGCTCAACCTCTCGTCTGTGAGGTCCCATATATGCACACACAACAAACAAATGATAGCATCAAAATCCATCTATATAGAAAGAACATGCTATACTATCTAAAAATCAAAACATCATATAAATCCACATACCTCTGCGGTTGAACACCTCTCCCGGGGGTACCACCATCTCTAGGTCATTCCAAAAATCCACCCCAATATATGGGAACTGTAGTATTATTTGTGGCATCTGATGCCACACCCATGCAGGCTCAGCCATAAAATAATGACCACCCTCACCCCCACCATGGCGAACAAAAATTGTTGCCCATTGCCTCAGTCGCAACTCTCACATACCCGGGGTGTCTAATAAAACTCTCGGGTGCAACATAGGCACCCTCTCCAAAAACTATGCTACCAAGATGGACCCAAAGGAAAACTCCCCCGAGTTAGTAGCTCGACATCTGTCGAGCTACCCCACCATCTTGCCATGCAACATCAAGCCCAAGGAAAAATGATCACCCCCCAGTGCCCTTTGCATAATCCTCAACTGGCGCCCGCTGATCCGCTAAGTCATGAGAGATCCATACACTCTCACAATCATCGATGAAACACACCGATGCACCAAGGAATCCATTTCCCCAATCCTCACTACAGATCCATACATCTAGTCCTGTCCTGAACAATAGGTCTGGGCTAGGACAACCAACTTCCCATCCCCAAGTACCACAGGCTCGGAAGGTAGCAAGGTCCCCCCAAAAGGGATCCCAGTCAAAAAGTATACATCCTATATAACAAAGTATTCTAGGTGCTCACCATGAATGATGAAACACTACAGATCCAGACTCCACATCGAAATCAGTCACTGTAGTAGGTACTTTTGTGCCCTCATTAGTGAGCATTCAAAAAATTACAGCAACCCACAAGCTGCCAAAAAACCACATACTTTTAGTTCCTCATATCTCACCACCTCTCTCAGGCATGCTTAGTCCCTCTCCCTCCAATGGATCAACATCATCGACTGGTCGCCTGCATCCACACATACAAGATTTGATCAGTCATCACAACTCATAAAAACACATAATCTCCAAAAAATATTAATATGTACACCCTTTAGCTTTGCCTCAAAGGCACGATTTTTTTATCCACAAGTGCACACATATGAGCACCTATTGACCCCATAGTTGCACACTCATGTGATACTATAGGCAATAAATGGGTGCACCCATGCACCCGTGTCACACACAGATGCACATCCTAGCATGCCTGTTCGCTCCATAGTTGCGCATACATGCACAAGTATCAGGAACACAACTGTGCATGGATGCACCATTGTGCGTTTCACAGGTGCGCATTCCATGCACGTCTATTTTCCCCATTTGAGAACCCTTATACATGGCTCTCCACATTAAATTTGTGCACTCATGCATGACCAATAGTCGATCGCCCATGCACTAGGGGGCCTACCCTAACAAACCCCCTTGTACGGCCATCCGTACAATCCCTACCCAAAAAAGAACCCTTACTACTATGTAGGAGGATATGACCACTAACTAGAAACTTGTTGATCCTGATTCAGCTGACTTGATCTCCCAGAATTTCCAAATCTATTCTCAAACCTCTCGTCAATCCACTACAACAACAGGTACAAATGAGGTGGAAATGTAGGCCCTCCAACTATATATAGTCCCTTTTTCCAAACTTCCATACTCAATTCTCGGAGCTCCAAGCGTCCATTTTATGATCTGTCTTCATCCATGAGACCAGGATCCCCCCACCTACACAATCCCATTCCCCAGGCCACAATCCATCCTCGGCCCCTGGGAAGCATTTTTCTCACATCATGCTCAGGTATGCATGCTTATGTTCAAAATTATCAAATAACTGTTATATTTTATTTATCTTCAGATATTGTTCACGTCGAGTATTTGATTTTCATGTGTGTAGGTACTTGGTCACCACAAATCAGCATGACCTTTTTAGGTATAAGATTGCTACTGGCATGTAATCATTCCCTCTGAATATCAATTACATCTCCTAGTCACACCCTCCAATATTTTCCTCTAAGGTCCCCCCATCCAACTCTACAGTACTCACACCTCCACTGCATTCCAGTATTGTCACCTGGTAGCACTCTTCCTCACATGAGTTGTCCCATTCATAGTCCCCCTTGACACTTTGACACTCATGTTGCTTTCACCCCCTAGGGTTGGGAGTCCTCATAGTTAGTTTTTGCATTCTCGAGAATTAGCTGCATTCTCTTTCTCCTCATTTTTCTAACTTCCCCATAATGGAGTCTCGAGTAATCTCGTCACGATTCATAGTTTGACTGCACCTCTGCAGTATCATTATCCCTCCATCTCATCCACCATTAGTTTTCCCATATGCAGATTATACTCCATTCATTTTACCTAATACATAAACCCACCCATGGGCCCCCCACCCTCCACTTGTTTTCCATGCAACTTGAACCCTCACAGGCTAAGGCATATTGGTATGGGGAACTCATTTATGTATCTGTACGCTCATCCCCAATTATTATTTATTCATCTGGTAATTGTACAAAGCCTTTGTTTCCAGCCATTACATAGTTTTTTGTCATCACCTTTTTTCCACCTTCATTTTCCGACAAAAGAAACCCATGTCACCCTTGGTTGGGGCATTCATTACCTTCTACTCTCATTGACATCCTCCAAAAACCCTGAGTATCTCACAACCCATTTACCCTTGATCTCTGAGTTTTTCCACTTTGTCATGCCTCTGGCACAATTCAACCCTAGTCTAGTCATCCCCCTGATGCTAGATTCAGTTCCACGATTGCTACCACTTATTATTCACAAATATCCAAAAACCAAGGGAAGTCTTGAGTCTCCCCATATCTTGACTATGTCCATGTTCCTCATCAGTTCTTATTTTTATCCTCTAGATTTCATGAAGCCCTTTGCTTCTTGGCATTGTGTCTCCCTTTTTGTTGACATCAACACAGTTTCCAGAAGAGCAATAGTATCTTGGCCCTCATTACATTTATAACGAGGCATCTCAGATGACACATAGAGACCCATCATTTCTCTCTACTATCGTTGACCCCCATGACATTCGACTTCAACACTTCATCATGTTGCAATGGGTCTTACTTTGTGACTATTGCAGTTGTTTTTATATTTTTTGAAGACCTCTGAAATTAGATAGGCTATCCATGCTTTCATATCATCAACACTTATTATAGGTGTCCTCACCTCTTTTCAAAGTTTGTTCACCATTAGAATTTTCCTCTTCTATTTATCACCACACCCCCGAGATGTTGCATTCGTCTACACCAACACACATCTTCAACTACTGTCTTACAAATTTTTGAGTTACATGACATGGACATGGGACATGCCTGCCTCGTTTGTACACAATTTTGTTTTTTCACACCTTGCAAAAGGTTTGGGTCCTACCGGTTCCCCTCTCCCTCTAATGGGTCACTCTTGAAATTTCCCTCACCACTCTTTCTTACAATGATACTCTGTAGAAGAAACATTGATGTATTTTGGCTATACATATGCTCCTAACCTCACACATCAGGGGGCATCTGTTATCATTGGAATTTCATCTACAAATGGTTACAAGAATCCAACATCTTCAGACACCCATTAGTTCATCCATGGCTCAGAAAATTCATTTCCAAAGGGAAAAAAACTATATAATTGGTTAAAAAATCAACATGCACTAAGGATACAAAGGTAGCGCGTGCACGTGTGGCAGTCGAATAATGACAAAAAAGCAAATATACACCCGATATGTGACCGTGGATGAAAAAATCTACGCACACCTTAGAACGACCTATTTATGAGTTTGGTTGGCCTTCCACCCACTTCTGGTTCATCTCCCAAGTCGATTTGACACCCAAATCCGAGTTGAATCTGAGTGGAGGGTTGGTCAAAGACCTAAGGGTGTCCTAAGGAGCACCTTGTTCACACTAAAGACTCGTTGAATAATGCCTCAAAGCTTTGCTATGAAAAGAGACCATGGTTGCACTATATTTTCAAGGAATTCATTTGTATTATTATTCTTCCTATGTTCTCTTGGAGAATCTTCCTTTCTCACCAAGAGCATACAAACACCATTTCGTTTATCCATTCACATCACCTCTTGAGTGAATGGGCTTTGGATTTGTTCACCATTTCCTTCTAGTTTGTTACTTGTAAGAAGAGCTCAATCTTGGGGGTTCAAGAGCCCTCCCTTGAAGAAAGAGGGGACCCATAAGTCTCCCTTTCTCTTTAGTGTTTTCCCACTAATACAACTTATCCATTGGTAGCATGCATGTTGTTTAATTTTTGTTTCATTTCTCTTATGCACTCTAGTTTATTTTATTTTATTGTTATTAGTTTAGTTATTTGTTTATTTCTTATACTTGATGTTTCTAACTCTTGCATTCATTGTTGTCTTGTCCAGCTAACCCAACTGGACTTGTAAGCGTACTTATTTTTCTCATTTAGGTGACCAGAAAGATGCAATAGATTGGCAGCTCCACTGGAGGTTGGTATCAATTTTCCCCTCATTTGGGTTGTTTGAGAACTTCATTTTGGTTTATTTAACTTGCAGGAACCATAATTGGCCCATGCCTCCCTGGAAAAAGCTAAATTTAGAGCTGAGTTGAGAGAATTTCATCCAAAATTTCTTTCACGGCCATGTAACAGAAAGTGTACAAGTTTTTTAACCCACAGGTGCATCTTCCAAGTACGTGCACCAAACCCACTGTGTTTCTCAGCACATTCTGCGCACTGTGCCAAAAAATCATTTTTTAATTTGCATATTGGCGCCCAATGCGCCTCTGTATACTCTACGACTTGCACATATGTCTATAAAATCATACAAGGGTTTTTGTGATTTGTTGGAGGACCATAGCCTTCTTAAGTTTGATTCTATGCAGATTGTAATATGCACCACACTTATATTCCCTCTCCGCATGAAGGGTTAGTCAAAACATAGGCACTTAGGGGGTTAAAAACCATATTTATCCTCTTTTTGCTTTCATTTTTCCACATGGATGGCTTGATTTGATTAAAGATAAGTTGGAATCATTCTATATCACAAATATAACTACTTGCATTGGGACCCAAAATTGAACATCAATCTTTGAGTATGCTCTTCTCTCGTGCCATAAAGCGATCTTGAGAATCATAAAAACGATTGAGGAAAAAATTGATCTCCCTTTAAAAAAATATTTTTAGGAGAGGACAACAGCCCCCTTGGGACTCCTCTTAGTTCCTTTTCAAAACAAATATTAAAATTGTAACGGGCCCATACATGCCCACATGATACAAATATAGGATAGTTTTGAATTTACTTTCTTAGATCAAATCACTAGGAAAGTTTAAAGGTTTTGTAATGGGACCATACATGCCCACATGTCCACAATCTAGGATAGTTTTTGAATCTTTATTAGATTAAATCACACTAGGGAGTTAAATCATTGGTAAGGAACCATATGTCCACATGCTAGTTCTCTAGGGACTTTAAAATCCCGCAAGGTTGTACCAATGGAATTTAGTTAATTAGGTAATCAATAATTGTAAGGACCGTATGATGTCCACATCCAGCAAGGGGACACCTAACTTATTAAAAATTTGGCACACTTTCACTTGTTCACACACAAAGTCACTACTCACTCACATAGTTTTCATCTCGAAACGTGGAGGTTTAAGTAAGTTTCCTTCAAAGGGATTCTGAAACACCCCACCCTTTTTTTGACAAGACTATCCACTCCCACTTAATTTCAACGAGATTGGTTAACACCCCCAATCTCTCCAACAACCACATCTAATTTTTTTTCTAAAAAATCACTAAGTTTTCCTCCACAGGAGGTGCCAAAAGAAATTTTTTAGTCTTGGTAGGATCTTAGGGATAGGCATCCAAATAACTCCCCATTATCTGGTTCTCACATCTTTAAAACAATAGAAGTTGTCAAATAGGGAACTTTGAAATCCTCCAAGTCAATTGTTCCTAACACCATAAGGCAGGGAGATACCCGTGAAGGGTCGAAGGCCAAGGTCCAATTGTTCTGTGTGTCCCCCCTTGAGGCACCCACCTCTTGGACGAGATCCAACCCATGACCCATTTCTTAGGCCGAAAATATAAATGTCGCACTTTGAACGAGGTACCTAATGACCAAATTTTAGGATATCTACCCAGGTGGCAATTGTGAGCTGCAATTGCACCTTGATCAGATTTTGTGTGGCTATTGGGAAATATCGCTAGCTCTTTCAAGATATGCCCCCTCTACCCCTCATTATAACTGATTACTTCATCCTTCACTAGTTCCTCTTCTAGTGGCTTCAGACCCCACTGTCAAGTGCAATTGGAAGGTCCAATGTTATTTGAGATGAAGGAATTTATGTCTTTTAGGACACGAGCATTTGTTTTCTTTGTCCTCGCACACTGACAAAATATACCTATACACATGTATGCTTCTTTATCAATTTATTTATGTATGATGCTCTTGTGATTACATGTGATTGTGAGATATATTATGAAGGTCCAAAAAATCATAACAAAGACTCTTGTTCATTTACTTCTTTCATCACCATTTTCACTTTGCTAGTAGGACATCATAGGGGACCCACAAAATCCTCATCATTCCAGATGCTTGCTAAATATCCCTCCCATTCTAGGGGGAGTTCCTAGTCTTTCCAACTCATCATCTCCACCTTCTCACACTTCTGTGAGTTCTACCATATTAGGATCCTCTTTGCTTGGGTCCACTTCCCAAGGTCAACCATCCACCCACTTTCCTTTACAAGGAAGCAAGGATCACACCTCTTCCCCAGGAGGAAGTACAAACATAACTAACCCGCCTCAAGGGTCAGAGACACACAACACTCACACCATGGCTGGAACTAACCCTCCTCAAGGGTCAAGTACACAAACCATTCCCACCATGACAAGAATTAACCCTCCACAACCACCCCAGATTCCATACTTGGCTTCCCTCAACATACCGGATCTAACTAAGATCACCAATGATCCTATATTGCATGAAACCAAATGGCCTACAATTCCTACCAAACTACCTTCAGACATTCCAAAGTTTGAATGAAAAGCGGGAGATGACCCGACCAACCATATCATGACCTTCCACTTATGGTGCTCTTCAAACAACATCATGGATGACTCTATCCGATTGAGGTTATTCCAACACACGCTCACTAAACCATCAGCCAAGTGGTATGTAGAAGAAAAATATGGGTCCCATGTGACCTTTGAATATTTGGCCAAATCATTTTTGACCTTCTTTCAACTACTAATCCATCATGACAATGATCTCGAACTACTCTCTGAGTTTAAACAAACCTCCTCTACACACATCACTGACCACATTCATGAATGGCGTTGACGACGTAGTCTATGAAAATTAGAAGCCACCAAGCAACAATGCCTCAATTGTTTTATCGAATCATTTGTTTCCCTCCTTCCCAAGGATGTGGCCTCCACCTTCCCCCCAATCGGAAGAAGAATCCATTAGCAAGGCCCAATAGTTCAAACTCATTTATTCACACTTAGGATACTTATATATGGTACTACTCAACACTCCGAGACCCATGCCATTCAACCAGGACAAACCTGGGATGTCTCACTCAGCAGATGGATTGATTGGTACCAATAAAAACCACAATTCACACCTCCAACAACCACCTATGTATGGAAAACCTCAATATCTGTTGACATATGGTGGACCTCCTTATTATCCTCCTCCCCCTTATCAATAACCATACCTTGTTTCCCTTCCTCCACCCATCAATGGACCACTATTGACACCTACAGTACGCCCCATAGCCCAACCAAGTTCTAGTACCCGCTCTACCTTAGCTTATACCCTGAGCACTAGTGAAAGCACAATTCCTTCCAATGTACGCTATAGATCATTGCCACCAAATAATCCACACTTTCCATTTCCTGGCCCTCCATAGCCCATGGCTCCACCACAAGGACACCCACATGATAGGTTTAAATTTATTCATCCCTCTCCCATTCAGAAATATCAATTTTTTTAACAGCTGAATATGGAAAATCCGAACGATCAGTCGAACAATGCCAAAAAGAAAGGAAAAAACTGAAACAATAATAATCGAGGACCAGGAGGGAACCAAAACCACCCCCAACAGAAACAACCTACCGGGGAAAACTAGAATCAGGGGAACCAGAACCCCCAAGGGGGAAATAACAACAAACACTAAGGGAAGGACAACAAAAATATTTAGACAAACCTCACTTGTGCCCTTTACGGTGATTATGGCCATTATAGTCACCATTTCCCTCAAATTGTTGACTTTAAATGGATGAAAGAATCCAGAAATGGACCACGTCCCCTAGCACCGTTTGGCCCCCAATAGGCCCCACAACAATATGTACAACAACCACTCCCTGTCATACTATAAAACCCCATTCCACACCAAGGGGTGTTGAACACCCAACAGGAGATGCATTCAGCTGCACCATAGATGGGATAGTATGCAAACCCAGACACTCCTACATATCACACTATCCTCCTCACTAGTGAGGAAGAAGTCCTTCTACAAACGTGTTGTCGTCAATAAATCACACCCCCTGACTCTGCTCCCACTACCTTAGAAGTAGCCGTAGTCACAACTAGATCACCTTTGATGATTTCTCGCCCTAATACTGAACCACCCCTTCATATTCCTCGCATCCCATTACGATGGAATGTCAATAACCCTTAGGCTAGCGAAAACACACAATTATAGTCAGGTCGATGACTTGGCCCAATACCCTACTGCCATGTCAGTTTTAGAAGTCCTTAAAACCTATCCTACTCAATGGAAGTCATTACTTTCTGCCCTGGGGGAAGTCGACCTTTCTCACACTCACCTCATCACCTTTGATATTGATAGTGGAGAACCCAATCTCCCCGCTTTGGTCACTTTCCAAATACCGATTAAAATATGGAACACCACAATTCACCCGCTACATCATTGATGAAGGTGCATCCACGTGCATCATGTCCAAAATGGTGTGGAAGAAAATTGGCTCCCCTGAGCTCATACCATCCACCATTACTCTGAGATATTATGACGAATGACCATCCTCTCCGGAAGGGATCTTTCAAAATGTCCCTGTTGAACTTGGGGGAAATCGTATCCTCATTGACATTGAAGTTATCGATGCTTCGCTTGATTACGACATTTTGTTTTTGTGTAGCTATATCTATGTGATGAAGGCTGTGGCATCTTCTGTGTTTCACACAATGATGTTCCCCCACAATGGGAATATAGTCACTATCAACCAAGTGTCACATTATGAGCCTAACCCTTCCTCCAACATTGATAATATCCTACCCTTTGTTCACACTAATCCCGAGGCTTAACCACTCATTGAAATGGGTCCCAGAATTTTCAAAGACCCATCCTTGCTAGGGACATACCATGGAGCACCTCTGCTCATACATCCCTCAACACAAGTATGTTTCATATCCTCCAATGGAACATAAACTGGAGGAAAACATACAACAATCCATGGTATGAGTCCAGGTCGCATGGTAATGCGATCGAGATACAGGGATAAGCTCTATATTATATGCACATCAAACAAAAACCCATAGGTCACATGGTAAGGTTCTATGGTGGTTAGTGCCAAGGGCTAGAGCCTAGCCCCAGCCCTATACTCCTCCCATTTTACCAAATTGAAAACTTAAATACAATCATTGTCACCAATTGTTAAGTACCTCTAGGTAGGCAGGATGGTATCTTGGCCTACGCAACGTCTTTGCACCCATGGAGGTCCACGGTTCGAATCCGGTGGAATCCAAACCAAATTTTTTCAAATTTTTTTCCAATGAATGGGTGCCACGTGGAATATCATAACTATCTCACATGGCACCATACCACATGCCAACAATACTACCACATGTAAGTGCACGATTCATCCACTTGTCTGCCTATATGTCTGCCCAGTCAGCAACCAAATGTACCTTCCACGTCATCTCATTTCCAGTGTCGTATGGACCTGCCACATCAACCATATGGATGTGCCATATGTCACCACATGTCACCTCCAAAAGATGCCATGTCATCATGATGTCATGCTGACGTTAGCGTTGACTTTTTCCTGTTGACTTTTTCCATGTTTGGAAAAATGAATAGATCATGATATCTAGAGCATATGACTTCTGTTTGAACCCATTCAATTTGCATATGGTTTGTAACATCGAGATCTATGCACATGTTTGTTTTGAATAGATTCTGAGAAATTTGAGTTTTAGGCCTTCGTGAGCTCCATCTGGCTCCTAGATCCAATTTTGGATCACACCTCCCCACTAAAGACCTTTTGGTCGTTCAAAAGGTTAGAAATGGACCTTACTTATTGCATACTAATAAGGATAACAAAACAAAGACTATTTTGTTCAAAATGATGTTATAACATGACATCATTTCAACATATGTGATTACATTAATGGAAGCAAAATACAATGAAGATGTGACATCCACTTCTGGAAAAAACAAGTGGATGGTTTCTTTCCTTCATGGTGTTCCTCTTGATTCTTTGGACGAATATCTAGATTAAGATTCCAACAATTAGCCTTTTGATGTACACCCCTGTTGCAATAAGTGAAATGAGTTTTTGGCATCCAAACTTGTTTTCCATTATCTTTCTTCCATTATGGAGTTGATTCTTTATGTCCTGTCTCCTTCTTGGTCAACGCAAACTTCCTGTACAAATATTTTCTCTTCCAATACTTGGCAACACAATGCTTGGGCAAATGACAAAAAGTACAAGGATACATATTCCACAAGTTTCATATTACATGATTATGTTTTTTATAATAAAAAAGAGATTTGTAAAAATAATGACCATTATACCTTCCTTGCTAATATTCACTTTGATTTGGAAATAAGTTTCATTCACTATCACAATCATGGAGTGATACACCATCACCTTTCATGAAGTGTCCCCACATTGACTTAAGATGGCCATTCAAAACATTACTTGCTTCTAATTTTTTAGAGCCCATCTTGGAGAATGATCCAATCTCCTCTTCACCATATCCCAATCCTAAATAAAAAGTTCTTTCCACAGCCTCTATGGGATTAACAATTCCTTGGCCCTTATTTCCAAGTCCCTTTCCTTCATAAACCATCTTGGTTAGCAATTTCAAACCTATACCTCTGGTCTATTTTTCAAATGCACCAAAAGAACCATATTTATGGGAACAATGCGAAATTGATGAATGACCTCCACTGCATACCTCAGAGATTTTTTCTGAAACATATGTAAACGAAAATTCCTTCAATTCTTCTTTGCTTTTCTTTTTCTTTGAAGCTTTCTCTTGAATCGATTAGTTTCGTTCCAAGTAATATTCATACACCACTTTCACCATCTCTGACATGGAAAAGAGAAATTTTTTCATATCCTTATCCTCTTGAGAAAATCATTAGTTAGAAAATCATTAGTTAGTTTTCTGAACTGAGATGAGATTTTCCCTTGTAAACATGCAAACTCAAAATCCAAACGTCAACTAGCTCTGATACTACTTGATCCAAAAAGATCTTTTAAATGACAATGGTTGAGTTATTATGCATGTGTTATAACACCATTTAAGAAACTAATTAAAGAGGAAGAATGAAAGAGGAACATAACAACCATAAATAATTATACATATCTGAACATTAGCATGAAGAACAACAAACCATAAAACACCAAAGTGATAACGAAGTTCGACAATCTCGCCTACGTCTCTGGGCCTTTGTTTCAGTGGGATTTATTATTTATTTTCAAAGATTTTCAAGTACATCATGAATGTGCCAATGGATTAAAACAATGATTTGGTTGTGTTCTACCAGATCTCAATAACCCATCAAAACCGACGAAACTAAAAACGTATACATGAAGCTCCTAGAAATGTCCGATAAAGGTGCACTCCTCGATAGAGTCTCTTCATAACAATGGACTTGGATCAACATATATGAAACATTTCTCTACTCTGAACCTCCTCCCATGGTGTCAAGAGCCTCTGGTTTATATAGGCCTAAAGTTGGTAACCATATCCCAATTTCTCCCCAAGATCTGGCCTCAAAAAGGGCCCAAGATCCCTAAAAAATGGATTAAATCCCCCAATATCAGGGTAATAATCATAAAAATCATATGACATAGTATTAAACCCACTTAATCCCAAAACAAGGCACAACCCCCTTTATCTTCATGCTCCTGGTCATATCAAGTGCCTCCATGTGACCAAGCG
>SNQJ01S0186386.1:13045-30829 GCA_010110895.2 Picea sitchensis
CCTCTATGGGATTAACAATTCCTTGGCCCTTATTTCCAAGTCCCTTTCCTTCATAAACCATCTTGGTTAGCAATTTCAAACCTATACCTCTGGTCTATTTTTCAAATGCACCAAAAGAACCATATTTATGGGAACAATGCGAAATTGATGAATGACCTCCACTGCATACCTCAGAGATTTTTTCTGAAACATATGTAAACGAAAATTCCTTCAATTCTTCTTTGCTTTTCTTTTTCTTTGAAGCTTTCTCTTGAATCGATTAGTTTCGTTCCAAGTAATATTCATACACCACTTTCACCATCTCTGACATGGAAAAGAGAAATTTTTTCATATCCTTATCCTCTTGAGAAAATCATTAGTTAGAAAATCATTAGTTAGTTTTCTGAACTGAGATGAGATTTTCCCTTGTAAACATGCAAACTCAAAATCCAAACGTCAACTAGCTCTGATACTACTTGATCCAAAAAGATCTTTTAAATGACAATGGTTGAGTTATTATGCATGTGTTATAACACCATTTAAGAAACTAATTAAAGAGGAAGAATGAAAGAGGAACATAACAACCATAAATAATTATACATATCTGAACATTAGCATGAAGAACAACAAACCATAAAACACCAAAGTGATAACGAAGTTCGACAATCTCGCCTACGTCTCTGGGCCTTTGTTTCAGTGGGATTTATTATTTATTTTCAAAGATTTTCAAGTACATCATGAATGTGCCAATGGATTAAAACAATGATTTGGTTGTGTTCTACCAGATCTCAATAACCCATCAAAACCGACGAAACTAAAAACGTATACATGAAGCTCCTAGAAATGTCCGATAAAGGTGCACTCCTCGATAGAGTCTCTTCATAACAATGGACTTGGATCAACATATATGAAACATTTCTCTACTCTGAACCTCCTCCCATGGTGTCAAGAGCCTCTGGTTTATATAGGCCTAAAGTTGGTAACCATATCCCAATTTCTCCCCAAGATCTGGCCTCAAAAAGGGCCCAAGATCCCTAAAAAATGGATTAAATCCCCCAATATCAGGGTAATAATCATAAAAATCATATGACATAGTATTAAACCCACTTAATCCCAAAACAAGGCACAACCCCCTTTATCTTCATGCTCCTGGTCATATCAAGTGCCTCCATGTGACCAAGCGTTGAGATTGTGCGTTGGCTCCCTACCCATTGGCCTTGGTCTTATGGTTATGGTGCATGTGGCCATGGCTTCTAGCCTCCACGTGCTCACAGTTTTGTGTAGCCCCCTGGATCAAATCGTGTGGTTATGCCCTTGGTCAATGGGCTAGCCCAGTCGACTGAGGCTAACCACTAATTCTGTGCCAAACAATCAACCATCCACGGTATGAGTCTGGGTCACATGGTAATGCGACCAAGATCCATGGCTAAGCTCCATATTATCCATGTGCCAAAAAATAACCTACAGGTCACACTATAAGGTTCTATTTTGGTTCACACCAGGGGCTGCGGCTTAGCCCCATCCCTATCCTCTGCCCATTTTACCACATTGCAAACTTAAATACAATCAGTGCCACCAATTGTTAAGTACCTCTAGGTAGGTGGGCTGGTAGCCCGACCTACGCGAAGTCTCTGGGCCCATGGAGGTGCACGGTTCAAATTTGATGGAATCCAAACCAAAATTTTCCAAAACTTTAGCCAACGAATGGGTGCCATCTGGTAGCCCATGACTGGGCCATGTGGCACTGTACAATACACTAATAGTACTGCCACATGTTAGTGCATGATTCATCTACTTGTCTGCATGTTTGTCTGCCCAACCAAGAACCAACTATACTTGCCATGTCAGCCCCTTGCTACATGTCATATGGACCTACCACGTTATCCCTATGGATGTGCCATGTTTCACCCTTGCAGTGGTTCCATGTGTCACCTCGAGACACTTCCACATCAGCATGATGATGTCAACATGACATCATGCTGAAGTCAACGTTGAATTTTTACCTATTGACTTTTTCCATGTTTGGTAAAACGAACAGATCGTGATATCTGGAGCATACAACATCCATTTGATCTCATTCAATTTGATTTGGGTTCATAACATTGCGACCTATGCACACGTCTATTTTGAAGATATTTTGAGCACTCTGATTTTTAGGCCTTTCTGAGCCCCATCTAGCTCCTATATCCAATTCTAGATCAGGCTTGCAAGACAAAATCGTCCCTCCTAGTACCTTGGGCTGACAGTTCTGTCTCCATGGGTATACCCTCCATGCCTTCTATTTATGGAGTGAGTTGAGGTTTCAACCACCACTCCTTTTTCATTAACTCCTTTTTTTTTTCTGGGGATCGCAACGAGGCTTAATGCCTAGGGGAAACCACATGTTGCTCTCATATTTATCATTTTATAAGCACATGAATGTGGGGCTATTGAATGAGTTTTGGACCCACACCACTTTTGAGCCTGCAATTCACCACCTTTAGCCACGTAGCTCTTTCGCTATACCATGGTTTCAATTGCGGGATTGCTCAAGGATTTTAATGCTCGAGCAAGTTGTGTCCCTACAATGAAGCATGGTCATTGATCTAGCCACATTCCCCGACCCGGGAAGCACTTCCAATTTGGTTTCCCCACCAAATTTTATTCTCCTGCCAACTTTACGATCATTCTAACCACGCTTGGAGATGGCACTAATTTTGGTTCCGAACAAGAACACTTCCTAGAGGATGATATGACATGGTGGCCTGATGTCACTATGCTGACGTGTCATGAAAAGAGAGGTGACACATGTTGTTACAGGAAAATATCCATGTGAATAGGTGGATTCCCTCTTGGATCCTAGACCTCTAAGATCAAGACAGAAAGGTGCTAACTTTGGTCACTGACATCCCTTTAAACCTAACTAAGCTGATCTATAAATAAGAGGAAGAAGATGTACCTTTTTACGATGTTTTTCCTCGACTAGTCCAAGTTGATCTTTGATCCCAAAGATCTTCAACAAGTCTTGCAATCTAATCAAAGACAAAACACACTTCCTATTCTACTACAATTAGTTTGAAACAATATATATCCATTAAAGACAAGTTCATGTAGGTATACACAATCTTGAAGGAAACATGCCAAGCACATGTATTAATGAGAACTTAATAGAGATACTTATAGACCTTTGATGAAGCTGCAAAAACCTCTTCCATCTCTCCTTGTACAACCCCTTTCTCAAATAATCCACAATCAAAATGTTTATGCTTTCACTGATAATTCTCCCTTATGAGACCATAAGTTTGATGTCTTCAATGTCTCTCCTTTTCACCATGAGGAGACCTCCTTATATAGGCATGGAGAGGCCTAACCAGTTAAGAGATTCTTGGTATAGGTTGAGTATATTTCTCCATTAGTTGTGGATCCTCCCTAAGATCCATCCTTGACCTCAGATTCGAATCCAACTAATTTCAGAGATGAGGGGGATCTTTCCCCGATTTTCCTCAACAGCCCAAGATTTGATCAAACAACCTAGTGCTCCCTCAGAATGGTGCACAGATCATTCCAACGCTCCCCTAAAGGAGGGAAAGGATCATTGGCACTCCCTATCAGTGGGTAGGGGAGCTCTACCTTTCAAAAGTGATTTTTAAGTGGTTTTCTCAAGGCAAAAGGCTTTGTACTCTTCGTCAAATGACATGTCCTTCTTTAAATAGTCTCTTAGGGTATCTTTAAGTGTTCCTTGTGATGTCATTCGAGACACGACATAGGCAAGATGATTGTATGATGTATGTGACACTTGTGGCAAAAATGAAACAATTTCGACACTTGTAATGACGATAATAGGTCATCATTGAAATGAGTAATTTTGATGTGTAACAGATTTCCCCCCAAAGTGCGAAGTTATAAGATGGAAACTGATGATTGATGTACTTTGTAGAATTTTTTGAGAAATCATATGGACTCAGAGAACCTGGTAGAAGCTGCATACAACCATTAGACAAATGCTATGATATGTTTAAAACCCAAGGCATGCATACCTATGCTTGAGTGATAAAGAATTCCAAGGTATGGTGGCCATAATATACACTGCAGATCCATAATTATATTAACAAAGAGTATAGCCACCAAAGATACAATGTGGATCTATAATTCCATGACATGAATTGATCGTAGCCACACAAAATATACAGTGTATCTACGAGACGACAAGACATAGCCACAAACCAATACAAAGTGGATCTATGTGACAGTATATGTGTCAATATTCAAGAGAAACTCCGTCGCAACCTGGGAAAAGTGCATACCAGAGTGATCACTCAACCCAGGGTCTTCTTACTGATCACAATGTAGTATGAGTCTAACCATGTGAATAGATGTCCTGATGTCGAACATAGTAGAAACTTCTTGATTACCAATCAATGAGGTAAACCGTTTAACAAGCGCAGGGGAAATCACCATTGATGTCAATGATTCCCAAGGTAACCTAGTACATTCTAGAAAATGCGAATAAATGAGATGAAGTTGAACATCCATGGAATCATCCAATCATAGGTAAATAATGTAAACCTATTGTCAAAAGCGAGGAGGCCTGCCATTGAGGCATGTGGGCCCCAAGGTAATAACTGGTTTCTAAGTCTAGCTCTTGGATAATGTGTTGGAGTCAATAGGAATAGACTCATTGAAGGAGGGCCTTGGTGTATCCCAAATCAATGACACGAAACTGACACACAGATGTAAGTTGGTAGATCAAATGAACATGGACTGACATGGGTGTTGAAATAGTAAATTTGTGATGGTTGACTCTCGAGGTAGATACTTTCCTTGAACACTAAGGCACGACACCAGAAACATGACATGGACCAAAACGTGATGATGCAATGGATATTGTGACTTTCATCAGGTGACCCAAATGATTTAAAAAAATCATAGGATTGGTTCAATGCAGAGGTTCAGTGGATTAAAATTTATGCAAAGACAAAGTGTCGTGTTCAAGGGCGACCGCAAGAGTGACTGATGATGTTTTCAAAAAATGCTTGGCTTGCTTCCTTCAAAATTTTCCCACATCCAGATAGATGAGTA
Organism: Picea sitchensis; assembly: GCA_010110895.2. Taxonomy (NCBI): domain Eukaryota; kingdom Viridiplantae; phylum Streptophyta; class Pinopsida; order Pinales; family Pinaceae; genus Picea; species Picea sitchensis. Next base: position 18,083 of record SNQJ01S0186386.1, read on the forward strand.
CCTCTTTTTTATTTAGTGAGCTCGAGGAGGGTAACACATGCTTGATATAACTCACCTTTGGTACGTCCCTCTTCCTTTGTTTAACAAACTGGAAGAAGTAAGGGTTTGGTCCCATATGGTTCCTTCAATGTATGATTGTTTAACGAGTCCAGAGAAGGTAAACTCCATGATTTTTTATGTTTAGAGAGTCTGAAAAGAACTTAAAGGTGACTCCAAGGTTGTCCTTTTTCATAATGTTAGTCTTGTGAGGCTGAAAAAGAGATAAATTATCACTCGAAAGATGCCCTTTCAAACCTTTTAACAAGTGGTAAAGGAAGAAAGATCACTCGACAATTGTTTCATGTTTAGAGAGTCTGAAAAGAGCTTAAAGACGACTCCATGGGGGTCCTTTTTCGTGTATCCATGTTGTTATCACTCCAAGAGTCACTTCCAGGCTGCAAATGAGAGTAATCTTGGTAACCTAGAGATAAAAATGCTTTATTGGTTTTGTGGATTAAGAAGAAGAAAACAAGGAAGGGGAAGGATAGTAAGATGCTATAAATAAATGATGGACCATTGGGCTATGGATTCAAGAAAACAACCTGCTCATTAAATGCAATCAATATGCATATTAGATAAAGGTTTATTGAATAGAGGAAGAAAAATATAACACAAAGAAGAACATCCATAATGCATATATCCTCTCTACATAAATGAATTCAAGGTACTTGAATCTAAAGAGTGACTAATAGGGAAAATACATTAGATCCTCAGATGCTCAAGAATCCATTAATCAAAGGAAACCATGATCCTCAAGGTTTACAGTTCATTCAAGTAAGAAGAAAAATTTGGACAAAAAACAAGATATACAATCTGATAACACATATATCATGAACCTTCAATAACAAAAATGTTTACAAAAACAAAATCCCCTCAGGGTTACAATGATCACATGCAAAGTGCCTCCTACATCTCTCTTATCTCTCTTGCTCATGAATCCCTCTTTTCTCCAAGAGATATCTCCTTCCTTAAAACAAAAATATCATCCAAATAACCTAAGGAGGTCGAATCCCATCTCCTCCATTAGATTCTAAGCTTTGGAGATAGGTGGCAATAGTCAAAGAGACAAAAATCCAACAAACTGTTGATTTTTAGGAATTTGTTGGAAGTCATTAATAAATTATTTCCACCTCATGAATGAGGAATTTTCTAGAGCTAAATATTAGGTGCAGGTTTCCCTTGATATCTAACTGATCTTTGAGAATTCAATTGAACTCTCCTTAACATGTGTCAACCTCCCAACAAGGAAAATATCAAAACCGTGACCGCTATAGGAAATTAGTACGCAACGCCACTGTGCAGAGTACGCAACACCTACTTCTATGTCCAATATCTCTAAAAAAAAAACACAATTTGAAAAATTGAGAGAGGTTTTTGTTATTTGGCTGGTTATGAACAAACACCTCTTCTAGTTTTCAAAAATACATTTTCAATTGTTCATAATCCAAGTTATAAGTGAATGACTCAAAACTAGTAAAATAACTCTGCACAATTCATATTCTTCCAGAATATTACACAGTGCCTATAGGTAGCGCCACTTACACTGCTTCTATGTGAAAATTAGGTAGCATTGCCAAAAATCGAGTGCCTTCAATCTTGAAAGTGTGTAGAGAAATTTGTAGTCTTTCGTGATGACAAAACTATTTCAATTAAGTTCCTTGACTGTACCATAGGTAGTGCCTTTTACCACTTAGCAAAAACTTAAAATATATATAGGCACCTTAACCATTCTTGTGCTAACATAGGCTCCATGGGGGATAGAGACCTCCCTGTGAGACTCTAAGAACTTTTATAGTTTCAGTTCCTTGACCATGGGTTTCTCCCAACTTTTAACCTCTGCAAACTAAAAGAAAACTGAAAACTAATTGCTGAAAAAGATGCTTAGAGTGTTGAGTTTATTTCACACAACCTACCTACCCTAAGTTGGCCTCTGAGCTATTTGATCAAGTGAAATGAAATATCCAATGGATCAATTCAAGCATCTTGTCCACTAGTTGGATCCCTTGCATGTGTTTCTTCAAAGGAAACAATAAATACCTAATTAAAGGCAAGGCATATAAGAGTTTTAAATTAGTTCCATCATTGACCAAATCTGAAAACTTAAGCTCATTCATTGACTGCAAACATGCTGCAAAAGGATCTTTCATCTCACGAAGGAAAACCTCTTGTTTATCAACACATATAAAACAATTATTTTCAGTTTCATATGTTGCTTTTTGTTTGAATCCTTTATAATCACCATCAGTCTGGAAAGAGTTCAAAAATGACCCCTAATGTCCTTTAAAAGAAATTATATTTTGATATTCAAAGGAAGAAAGGAAAAATGTTTGTTGACCAACTTGTTCTTGAAATAAAGTTTTAGGAAATGAATGGTTCGAATAGAAATTTTCCTGACTATTCTCATATCCATGATCACTTAAGATATTTATATCTTCATCATCTTCACTTTCAAATTCACAACTACTTGATGACTGCAAAATTGAATTGGTAAAACCTTTCGAATAACAAACTATGGGATCAATAAAATCTTCATAAGGATGTTTCTTTATAAGATGGTGACCACTCTCTTTTAGAAATTGGAATGAAGAATAGCATAGGGGTAGAGCCTTTCCTTCATCAAACTGACTACCCTTTTTTTGTCTATCATCATGGATGAAATGCGTGGGTTGTAAACCTTCATAAGACTACTGAAAAGAATCATCTCCTGGAGATGAACATACAAATGGTATCTCTAGAAGAAAAATATCAAAATCATCAGTATACTCATCATAAGGAGGTAAAATGGAAACCTCTTGAACATCCATAGAAAAAGGATTTGGATCAAAAGATGGTGATTGAACCACTTGATCATAATCTTTTGTAATATTATCCTCATGAAAAAATAAAAAAATCCAAATGATCCTCTTCTTGTTGTCCATGCCTATTCTCACACTTTTTAAGAATCAACACTTCATCCTCCAACTTATCTGAAAGATTGCCACAAGCTATGAGATTATCCTCCACCTCTTGGGTATCAGAGAACATATGCTACAAAGACACAGACTTCCTCTCCAAGAGATAAAAAGAGAAATCTGAATGGAAATCCATAGCATAATATGACTTGGCAGTACCTTCAGGTGGCTGGATCTCTTCAAGCATCTGGTAATAGTGACTAGAAAACCTTATGCTAAAACTGGAAATAGTTTCACCGCTTTGTCTCTTCATGGCATAAAATTATGAAAGAAATAGATCCCATGAATTTCTTTTACCCTAGAACCTCAGAAAGGCTTGAATCAACCCATCCCATGAGCTAATAGACTCTGGCAGTAAATTTCTAAACCACCTCTTGACCTCTCCTTGTAAGGATTGGGCGAATGTTCTCATGAGAACATCCTCATGTTCAATCTCAAAAATATCTACAAAATGCTCAAAAGAATTGATATTTTTCTCAGATGTAAGACTACCATTTTCTCCATCAAAAATAGGTAAGTATTTATGGTATTTGGGAGGATAATCATGAAGGACCCGGGGCAGCCTTAAAGGACTATATCTCAACTGAGATCTAGAAGGTAAAGGGGTATGTTCGAGAGGTTCGTCATCATCTTCAATATCATGAGGTTTGCAAGGATGATATTGAATCTCATGCTCTTTAGAAAAAGGACTTAAATCATCTCTAAGAAAAGGAGAGGAAGATGTATGTGCAAGATCTAATGATGGATAAACAAAGGAAGTCTTCTCATGTCTTGAGAATGCCTGAAAAAACAAAAAATTCTGGATATATACACATAAAGATAGAAATAAGTTAATGCAATAGAACAATATCTCTTCGGACAATTTTACCCTTTGATACTTGGATCTTAGTTCTTCCATATTTCTGTTGATTGAGCTCATCCTCTAGTGGAGCCCACAAATTTGATTTGACCATGAGTGGAGTCACCAGGGAAAAGCTACAACCTCCCGTGTTTATATTTCTGTTTTCCCTAAAAAATATGAACTAATCATTGTCGTTCTCCCAGGGATAGATATCACCATCGGTCCCCGGAAATGACGCCAATTATGTTATCACTCCAAGAGTCACTCCCGGACTACAAATGAGAGTAAGCTTGGTAACATAGAAATACAAATTCTTTATTGGTTTTGTCGATTAAGAAGAAGAAAACAAGGAAGGGGAAGGACAATAAGCTGTTGTAAATAAATGATGGACCATTGGCCTATGGAGTCAAGAAAACACCATGCTCATTAAATGAAATCAATATGCATATCAGATAAAGGTTTATTGAATAGAGGAAGAAAAATATAACATAAAGAAGAGAATCCATAAGGAAGAGATCCTCTCTGCATAAATGAATTCAAGGTACTTGAATATAAACAGTGACTAATAGAAAAAATACATTAGATCCTCAGATGCTCAAGAATCCATTAATCAAAGGAAACCATGATCCTCAAGCTTTACAATTCATTCAAGTAAGAAGACAAATTGGGAAAGAAAACAAGAGATACAATCTGATAACACATATATCATGAACCTTCAATAACATAAATGTTTACAAAAACAAAATCCCCTCAGGGTTACAATGATCACAGGCAAAGTGCCTCCTANGTGGAGCCCACAAATTTGATTTGACCATGAGTGGAGTCACCAGGGAAAAGCTACAACCTCCCGTGTTTATATTTCTGTTTTCCCTAAAAAATATGAACTAATCATTGTCGTTCTCCCAGGGATAGATATCACCATCGGTCCCCGGAAATGACGCCAATTATGTTATCACTCCAAGAGTCACTCCCGGACTACAAATGAGAGTAAGCTTGGTAACATAGAAATACAAATTCTTTATTGGTTTTGTCGATTAAGAAGAAGAAAACAAGGAAGGGGAAGGACAATAAGCTGTTGTAAATAAATGATGGACCATTGGCCTATGGAGTCAAGAAAACACCATGCTCATTAAATGAAATCAATATGCATATCAGATAAAGGTTTATTGAATAGAGGAAGAAAAATATAACATAAAGAAGAGAATCCATAAGGAAGAGATCCTCTCTGCATAAATGAATTCAAGGTACTTGAATATAAACAGTGACTAATAGAAAAAATACATTAGATCCTCAGATGCTCAAGAATCCATTAATCAAAGGAAACCATGATCCTCAAGCTTTACAATTCATTCAAGTAAGAAGACAAATTGGGAAAGAAAACAAGAGATACAATCTGATAACACATATATCATGAACCTTCAATAACATAAATGTTTACAAAAACAAAATCCCCTCAGGGTTACAATGATCACAGGCAAAGTGCCTCCTATAGCTCTCTCATCTCTCTTGCTCATGAATCCCTCTTTTCTCCAAGAGATATCTCCTTCATTTAATAGAAAATAGCTTCCAAATAACCTAAGGAGGTCAAATCCCATCCCCTCCATTGGATTCTAAGCCTTGGAGATAGGTGGAAATAGTCAAAGAGACAAAAATCCAACAAACTGTTGATTTTCAGGAATTTGTTGGAAGTCATTAATAAATTGTTTCCACCTCATTCACGAGGCCTTTGCTGGAGATAAATCTTAGGTATAGGTGTCCCTTTATATCCAAATTATCTTTAAGAATCCATTTGAACTCTCCTTGACATGTGGCAACCTCCCAACAAAGCTAATATCAAAATCGTGACTGCTATAAGAAATTAGTACGCAGCGCCACTGTGCAGAGTACTCATCACCTACTTATATATCCAATATATCTCAAACAAAAACACAATTTGAAAACATGAGAGAGGTTTTTATTATTTGGCATGTTATTAACAAACACCTCCTCCATTTTTCAAAAATACATTTTCAATTGTTCAGAATCCAAGTTTCAAGTTAATGACTCAAAACTGGTAAAATAACTCTGCATAATTCGTATTCTGCCAGAATATTACGCAAAGCCTATAGGTAGAGCCACTTACGCTGTGTCTTTGTGAAAATTAGGGAGCATTTCCAAAAACACAGTGCCTTCAATATTGAAAGTGTGCAAAGCAATTTGTAGTCTTTCATAATGACAAAACTATTTCAATTAAGCACCTTGACTGTACCATAGGTAGTGCCTTTTACCACTGGGTGAAGCTAGCAATTAGCAAAAACTCAAAATACATATAGGCACCTTAACCAATCTTGTGCTAACACATGTGAGTCTGAAAAAGAGATAAATCTTACTTGGTGCTTTTTCGTGTTTTTTCGAGCATGAGAACGGACAAAGATCATGCTCATTAATGAAACAAGATAAAAAATCGAACAAAACTACTCTGAAACCTGCCAAAGATGATAAAAATTCACACCAAGGTATTAATAATGCCTCATGTTATTTCATGGGATAACTAGGAGATCATGTCTCGATGCCCATAGGTCCTAGACATGGAGTAACGAGAGAAGGATTGACCTGAGCATGGCCATGGAGGGCCCATCCTTCTCTTCTTTCGTCAGATTCATCTTGTCAGCAACAACACCATCCATCACCATTGGCTTGGTCTTGTATCAGAAAAGGCTCTTGCTCGATGAGGTAATTGGTCTAGGTATCATGGTATGTGTCACTTTTGATCATTATAACCTTTAAATGTATGCATATAATTCCTTTTATTTCTGACGACTGCTTGGATCTTACATTGACCCACTTGGCCATGCTTTGGGAGATTGACTAGGTGCCCTAGGAATCCTATACCCATAGGTTTTTGTTTTCCACTGGGGGTTTCTGAAGAGCCATCATCTGCTCCCATCATACCATCACTTTTCCATCTTGTCTCCTTCTCATCTGTCACATTCCCCTTGTCTAGACATTAGGATTATCTGTTTGTGGGGTTGCACCTTATCTCGTGGGAAGAAGGGGCTAAAGGCCCAGAAGGTAAAAGCAATTGTTAAAATATAAAAGCCTAAAAAATGAAATGTCGAGATGCTTCAACGAGGGATCCTTGAGAACAAAATAAAAAGCCTCTCAACAAGAAACAAGAGGGACCCGAAAAAAAATAACAAACAAGACCTAATCAAGAGGATAGGGGGTTTCATCATGAGCCAACCTATTATGTTTATGGGTACCTAAAAGTATGACATTTCCACCATCTGGTTACCACACCAGGGAAATTACCTTTGGTTGCATGGCCAAGGGAAAGGGGGTCTCATCATGAGCCAGCCTTATCACCACTGTGAAAGTACTTGTGGGTAACACTTCTAGCTCTGGTCACCATGCCAAGGCAGTTTCCTCTAGTTAGCCCTTGAATAAAAATAAAAAGAAGAAGAAAAAGAAAATAAAGAAAAGAATAAAGGCAAAAGGGGCTTGGAAAAATTTGCATCCATGATGGGTATGGCTCACCTTCTACAAAGGCACCCATAGGTAATATCATGCATCCCTGGCTCTCACTCTACCTGTATGTCTAGACATCCCTTGAACCACTTCACCTCATTTACATGGTTTGGATGAAACCCCTTGGAAACTTTTCTTTCTTTATGGATACTATCCCAATAGGGTATCTTGTCCTTTTTCTCAGCCTTGTATTGTAGGTTTTTGTAAATTATTTGAGCTATTGAATGATATATCAAGGCTTTTATGCATATGTTTGATAAAATTGATGATGAAATGTGATTGACATTGTTATGATCTCTATGACTAATGATCCCGTGGAGGGCGTAGTTTTTGATGTGCAGGGCCATGCCCGACGGACAGGTACCACATGGACCGATACACATGGGAACATGATTAGTTCGGACCTCCATGGATATGAAGAGCCCATCATATGGTTGTTGGGACCCCATCAGGGGCAGAGACAGGACAATGTTTGACCAAGGTCTTGCACTGGAGAAGAAGAGGACGTTCCATCAGGGGCACTTTGGTTGAGCTAGATCTAGGGGGATTGACCCACTTACAGTGGAACGTTGGCTCCAGATGACCTAGGATGTCACCAGGAGGCTTGTGACATCATCATGAGCATATGGAAGATGGATAGGGTTGTTGGCACATGTGGCAACTTGGAAGAGCTTAAGGAGGGCTAACATATGGCTTCTGGATGCTACACTAGCCCCAAAAAGGCATAACTTCTCCCTCAGGAGGGCTTGACATCTCACTTTTTGCTCATTTAGGGTTTTAAAAGAAAATATAATGTAAAAAAAATATGATTTTGGTTTAAAGCCTTGTCGGCTAATTTTATGACCTAAAATTTAATTAAAGGTCATGATACAATATATATTGAGGAGTTTTATCCTCATTTTGACATAACACATCACTCCCTCTCCTAGTGAGGTCTGATTTTTGCGCCCTATTAGGTTTATTGGGTATTTTGAGGAAGGCACACTTGTTTGGAGAGGAGATTTTTGGCATTTTATGGTGTTTTTCTTGAAGGAAGGTTTACAACTAGGGTTTGCATGTCATTTTCTTGATGATTTGTAAGTATTTTTCTGCAAAACTTCTTGATTGAATGGTTGTAGTTTAATTTCTTGAATTCTATTTATATATATACATTGTTGAATCAAAACCCTAGAGGAAAAACACACAAGTAGGTCATTGTCTCATGTCCCTTGATAGAAAAACCTTTTAAACCATTGAAGAAGAAGAATACAACCTAGCCATTGCTACACTCTTTCTATCTTATTCCCTTAAGCTAGTTGTACTTTTAAATTTCAATAGAAAGAGGACATCCCAGACCTAGGCTATCTACACCTAGGGTTGTTTTTTCTTTTAGGTTTTGATGAAAGAGCCTTGCCTTTGCAACAGTCTCCCTCTTTAAACTCTCTTGTCTTGATTTTACTTGTATTTGAGCTAGCCGTTTTCCAGGAAGGAGGAGAGAGCACGAGGCCTTGCTTAATCAACACTGGAGTGAGCCTCTCTCCCCTAGGGTTCTTTCTTCAAGGCCCTGCCATTGCAGCACCTTGAAACCTTTCCCTCTTGTCCTTTAAATCTCATCCCATTCAACTTGTGCGTCCTTCACCTTTTGACTCCATAACCCTAGGCACTGATCTTTAGCCTCCAACATTGAAGTGAAAGTGATTGAAACAACTGTTAAAAATCTCATAATTTGAAACCGTAACTAACTAATAACCCTGATAAGGCTGACGTCATCCTTGGTTATTCCATCTTGACTCAGCATTTTCTGTTGGTAAGCAATTAGATGGTGTGTTAAAGAATTTATTGAGTAAGGGATTGATTGGACACATTGTTTTCTACATCATCTCGAAATTTATTGATGAATTGATATTATTCCAATGCTGTATTGATAAACATTGATCTCGTCAATATCTATTTTCATAATTGCTAATTATTGATATCAGATAGTTATATGAAGTACTAACCCATTGAATCATAGCCTGGATATATTGGTTTTCTATTTCTTTGTTCCGAGCAGGTGTTCTCATTTGGGGCTACACTTCAGTATTGGTTGTTTAGCCCGACTATCTGATCGTGGTGGTAACCTGTGAGGAGGGACTTTTACTTTGACCTTTATACCTTGGCCTCTTCAAAACCCCAAGTTACCGGGGACGTCTCCCCTAGGCCTAACCTCCATAAATAGAAAGAACCTCCCCATTGTGGTGACATTAGGTGGGGTAGGTTCCTGTTATGCCAGTTTAGCCTCTATCTTCTAGAATTTTGACCTAGCTACAAACTGTGAGATAAAATTTTGGCACCATTGCCGGGGAACACTGAGTCAATTCTCCTCAAGTGACAAATCGTTTTCGGTAAACCTTGCCTCAGAGACTTATCTTACAAGTTTACCTGGTGACTCTACTAGGGTGTTTTCCCTTTTCTTTGATAGTTTCAAGAAAATTATCTGGTGACTCCACTGATGACGAAGCCAACTATGAATTCACAATGGGATTTGGGAAACAATGAACCTTTGGACATGAGTAAGCTCCCAGGATATCCTAGACAAATTCCCCCTTGGTATAAAAAATGGTTCTTTAGATTCGTTGGCATTGATGGAGAAAGACTGGATTGTCACATGAGCAGTTTTTGGGATTTGTTTAAGCACCACCCAGTTAGTGATAATGCTAAAGACTTGGTAATGAAACTATTCTCTGCCACTCTGCATGGATAAGCTAGAATATGGTATGATAACCTTCCAGCTACCATCATCACATCTATGGACCAGTTTGAAGAAATATTTCTTGAGAGGTGGGGTGTAAAATTGGAATATATCTAATCATTATTGAAAGGACTTGAATACATAAAACAAACAAAGGATGAAATCGTCAGATTTTTTGGGTTTAGGTTTTAGAGGTTGTTGTACCAGATTCCTGAAAGACATCTTCCTAAATAAAAGTACCTCGTATACCTCTATACCAATGGGATTCTAGGGAATTTAAGATTACTCCTAAATAAAAAGGGCTCGAAGAAACTTACGGAAGCTCACAACATGGCCATACAAATTGAGGTAAACCTCTCGTCCAAAATCAGTTACCATACTTTGGACACTCCTATCTTGATAAAACTAATTTCCCTGGAAACCTCTACTAATAATCCGCAAGAAAGAAGGGAACAAGTTTTTGAACAATTGAGTGAAGACGTGATTAAGGAGAAAGAACCTATGCAAGATGATGAAGTACTAGCTTGTGCTCCTCCTTCTGATGAGGCCATATGAAATTCCTTCTCTTCGAAATGGAATCCCCGAAAGAAGTAGACTTTCCTTGTTGCACAATTGAAGATGAAGGGGTAGTTCCTGAGGATGAGACCATGACGCATGAAGTCCTCGAAGCCCCTGCACAAGAAGAAACAATAATTTTCTCTCCTCCCCTAGTTTTTGATGATGTTTTACCTTATGATGAAGGAAATGAGGAGGAGGTGAATGAGTTTTCAAAACTTGCATGTTATGATACAAATAATGGCATAGTTGATAACATTGATGAATTCATACATGTTGGGAGACGTAGGTGGGATATAGTTGGTTATAATATGTATCCCATCTATGACATTGAGAGTCATTTACAAGTGTTGACTTTGAAATTATCATAGTGGATTTATCTTCACCAGTGGCAAAAAGGAGATGAGGCTTTTACCCATAATCTCCAAAAACCTAAGGATGACCCAGTACCTTGTTTTCCTAATGATTTTCGGTCATACCTTGAGGACTTTGATGATTGTTCCTCTAAGAATTTGGAGTTATTTTATGAAGATGATTATCAACCACTACTCTGCTTGGATTTTCATGCAATTAAGAACATTGTTTGCCTAAAGAAGGTTTCTCATGACTTTTCATTCCAACTACCTGTTTTTACTTTACTATGCTTGTCCATTAAAGGTGTAGTTGGGAAGTATATTTTCTATGTTGAGATTTCTCTTAGGAAAAATCTAGACTCCAAGGGTTGATTGGATACTACAAGTTTGAGTCAGTTATCCCAGTTTTTTAATTTTCCTTTGCTAGTTTTCCAGTCATATGATAGGTATTTGTCGATCCCTTCCTTGACTTCAAAGCGTGAGGATATCCTAGGTAGCCAGTTGGGAGGCCCTTTGAGTCATTTTTCTAGACCTTATAATTTTTATGATCCTTTCTTGAAGTGGATTGAGTACTTTCCTCGGAGATGGGCTTGGCAGTATTTTATCCCTCCCACCTGCCTCCATAAGTTAGAACTTGAGATCTCTGACGATATGATATATGTTCTAACCTATGTCATTTTTGTGCTTGATTTATCACTATTTTGGCTTATGATGAAGCACAAAGGTAGGTATCATGGGACATTGTTGGACTAGCTTCACTAGTTGTTTGACTACACCGACATCCAGCTAACAGGGAAGTACATGTAAGTATTTCACTTTGTATTCGCATTTATGATTGCTTTATATATATGTCTATATATTCAGGGTGGAAATACCACCCCATCTTTGTTACTAATGCCCATATCGAGTTGAGTGGGTCTGCAATTTATGCCAGAGATGTTGAGCTTATCATGTGATCTACAGTGAGAACATGTCCCCGAGTTGGAGCTAGATGTTATCCTTGATTTCATGGGATAGCTATGAGATCATGTCTCGAGGCCCATAGGTCCTAGACATGGAGTACTGAGAGCAGGATTGACCTGATCATGGCCTTGGAGGGCCCATCCTTCTCTTCTTTCATTAGATTCATCTTGTCAGTAGCAGCAACATCCATCACCATCAGCTTGGTCTTGTATTGGAAAAGGATCATTCTCCATGAGGTAATTGGTCCAGATATCATGGTATGTGTCACTTTTGATCATTATACCCTTTAAATTTATGCATCTAATTCCTTTTATTTATGACGACTGATTGAATCTTACATTGACCCACTTGACCATGCTTGGGGAGATTGACTGGGTGCCCTAGCAAGCTTGTACCTATAGGTTTTGGTTTTCCACTAGGGGTTTCTGAAGAGCCATTGTCCGCTCCCATCATACCATCACTTTTCTGTTAAATTATGTACCAAGGCAAGTGTTTCTCTTCCCTAGGCCCTAAGGGGGAGAAATTGCCGAATATGGGTCTTAGTCAAATTAATTTGTGAGATGCAAATTAAAAGATCACTTTATGATTAAAGTGAGGGTGAGTGAAGAGACACAAAATCTCAGCCACCCATCTAATCTAAACTCAGCCATTAGATTAGAAAACTCCTCACCTTCCCTCATGAGGTTGATTAAGGCAAATGGGCACACCCATTCTTAGTAGTTCAAGAACAAGGGAGTTGAAGAAATCTTGGTGAGAGGCCAAGAGGCTCTTGGTGAGATGCCAAGAGCAAGAGAAGTTGATGCAGCAACAGTCTTGTTGAGAGAGCAA
>SNQJ01S0186386.1:32392-47320 GCA_010110895.2 Picea sitchensis
ATGTAGTGTTGTATGTTGATGACATGTTGTTGGTAGGAAATAACATGGATGTTATCAAGGAGGTGAAATCACAGCTATCCTCCAAATTTGACATGAAGGATCTCGATGCTGGTAACTTCATTATGGGAATAGAGATTAAAAGAGATCATGCAAACAAGAAACTCTAGTTGAATCAAAGAAAATATGTTGAAACGATATTGCAGAGGTTTAATATGCATGGAAGTAAACTGGTCAAGGTTTCTATTCCTATAGGTGTAAAGTTATCTGCAGATCAGTGTCCCAAGACATAGGAAGAAGAAGAGGACATGTCCCATGTTCCATATTCCAGTGCAGTTGGCAGTTTGATGTATGCAATGGTTTGTACTAGACCAGACATTACACATGCAGTGGGAGTTTTGAGCAGGTATATGTCAAAACCAGGGAAGGAGCATTGGACAGTAGTAAAGAGGGTCTTCAGGTATCTTCGTGGCACCACCAGTTATGGATTTTTCTTCCAAAAAAGACTGGGATTGGATAGAGTGGTGGACATACATGGATTTTTTGATGCAGACCTGGCTGAAGATTTGGATCGCAGAAGATCTACAAGTGGATATGTGTTTAACCTATTTGGAGGAGAAAACAGTTGGATGAGCAAGAGATAGGCTGTAGTGGCACTCTCAACTACAGAAGTTGAATACATGGCAACCACTCATGCAAGAAAGGAAGCAGTATGGTTACAAAGATTGTGTTCAGGTATTGAGTTGGTACAACAAGCAGTGAGAGTAGACTGTGACAGTCAGAGTGCAATATTCCTGGCAAAGAACCCAACTTGTCATTCGAAGACAAAGCATATTGATGTTCAATATCACTTTGTGAGAGACATGGTTGAGGAAAAGAAGGTGTTTCTTGAAAAGGTTGACACTTTGAAGAATGTTGCAGATTTATTGACAAACTCTGTGAGCATAGAAAAGTTCTTCTAGTGTAGAGTAACAATGGGCATTACTGCCATGGATTGTTGACTATATAATTCCCTGGACCCCTGGATGCAAAGAAAACAACAAGTGGGAGAATTTTGGGTATGTGTTATATTCTTTGCATGTGTGTGTGTGTGGGTGCATTAGATACGACAACTGCACCTAACAATCCCTAGCTATTTTTAGCGAATTTTGTTATTTTTAGCAGATTTGTAAATTATTCCTGGATTAAGGGATTAGGGTTTTGGTATCTATGGAATACCTAAAAATGTTGTATATATTGAATGGTGAATGGTGAAATTTGATATAATGAAAATAAGAAAGGTTTTCCTGGTTGAGGGTTTCCAGTATAAAATCTCTGTGTACTCTGTGTATGAGCCATTGATTAATTTCTGTATTGCTTAAGAATCTATATGCATTGCTTTACTTCGCAGGTTTAAAACTTACAAAACCTATGTGGGAGGCTCACTCAGATATCTATGAATGTCAATGTAAATTCAACATAAGAATATTTTGAGATTATCAAATTTATTGAGGACATCGCTCCGTTTACTATGTTACTTGGAAAACCTTGGATTGAAAGAGATCAAGCCAGAAATAAGGAAGAAGAAAAGGTTTTAGAACAATAGAGACAAGAGTTAAAATATTTCATGACCAGAAGGATCGTGCAATTGATTGAAGAACAAGAGAACAAATCAAATCTACCTAACACTAGAAGCCCATATGTCAAAGATGCAAGAGAATTAGAGGACTCACAGAAAATTGAAGTATCTATTTTAGATATAGAAGAAGTATTACCCCTGAGTCTTAGGAGAGAATCTCAGCAGCGCGAAGTGACTATTTCCAAGGAAAATAAGAACTAGAATGGGAAGAGAATCACTGAGAAAAAGCTCAATGGAAAGAAGGCTAGGAAGCTAAGTAAAAAGAAAGCTAAGATTGACAGGCTACAGAAGATTCTAGAGGGATCCTTGCAGAAGGAAAACTTGCAGAATTTGAACTTCATCGAGAAATCAGACCAATGACATAGGCCACTTTGTCGAGGTGAAGAAATATAGCCATTATAGGTTGATATATCCATTCGTCTACCACTCTGAATGGATAGAAAATAATTGATGGCTCACCACCAGACCATTGCACCGCGCCATAACAAACATAACACAAATTAATGAGGCTCATACCTATTGCAAAGAAAACTGTTTCCAAGATCGCCTATATATCTCATTGTGCCATGACTGAAAGGCACATAAATTGAACAACAGAAAGGCAAAGTATCACCACGTAGGGACGAAGAGGGATCGTCTAAGAAGAGGAAGGTTTCACCTCCGAAATCTTCCTCTCGAAAGAAACCTAGAACCCTAGTAACCAAGATGCAAAATACCCTCACATTGGATGATTTTAATTTCATCATTGCAACTGTGAATGATGCTTCATAGGAGATATTAGAGAAGCAGGAGGTGAATCAAGAGAAGATGTATAATCGCATCAATATTGAACTCCAAGGAGTGTAGCAAGCACTCCAGTCTAGCCACTTAGTCTTCAATGCGCCTCTAACAGTAGGAACAGTAGAATCGGGAGATGATCCATCTCAACTCCACCAGATTGTTGATATGGTCAAACCTCACCTTCGACGAGCTCAAGAAGACATAGTGGAATCTACCCAGGATTTGACATGGGTACAGGGAGTACTTTTCGAGCAGTGTAGTGCTGCTAAATGAGAAAAAATTTCTCTTCAAGTACAATGGGACAAAGAGAAAGTAGAGCTACAACAATGCAAGGAGCAGTTGATCGCAAAGCAGCTAGAAATAAAGGAATTGGTCAACATAGCACTTCACTCTGTGACCTTCATAGAAGTGAGAATTGAAGAATGAATTCCACAGTAGGTGGAACAACTTAAAGAAGTGATCTAGAAGCTTCATAAGCACATCATAGACCTGGAACTTCGTACTGTGCTTGAGACTCCTCAAGAAATCAGAGACCTAAGAGAGGAAACTTCTCGCATCGTAGTTGGAAGAATGAAATATCTTTCTTTGGAGTGCAAGAAGCTAAGCTCTAGGAGTGCTTAGATGTATTGAAACCTCACGGAGAATCCAGATTTACAAGAATTGGAGTCGCAACTCCAAGAAGTGAAGCAACATGTAGATACATTATAGGCACAGCTGAAGGCCTTTTCACCAGTCGAAAAGATGAAGAGGTTTCATGAGAAGCACATGGCCCAACAACAGATCCACACAATTTAGAGTAAAGTGATGGAAGTCTCTCAATGACTTCAAACAATGGAAGAGAAGGCATGCCAACTATTCACTGAAGTTGAAAACCAAGGAGTAGAACTTGAACAAGTTGTGAGTGCAACAGAAGAACGTCTAGAAGGAATAGTCAATGACGCACTCATCCAAGAGTTCACTGAGAAAGAGAAAATAGCACTATAGCATGTCGAAGAAGCTCGTTCCAAGATTGAGGAATTCAAGGTGGAATTTCTCAGACCAAAGTGACTCGGGACGAGTCACATGTGAGTGTTGGGGGCCTGTTGGCCCTTGAATAAGTTTTGGGAACACTTGGTCATATTTGACCATTTTCGGGACTTTGACAGCCTGTCAAAGATGGAGCACCAGATGAAGAAGATATTGCAGAATCTCGATCCACTTTTGGGCCCATTTTGGGTTTTGGGAATATGTAACAGGAAAGGGATGTTGGCTCATGGGTTCGCCCACGCTTAGGCCCACTTTTGTAAATGTATAAATAGACATCTACGCATCTAGTAGAGAATATAAGTTATTGTATCTATGTGATATAGGCTATGTTCCAAGTGGGATCTATGTGATCAAGAGTTTTGTGCATTCTGTGTAGTCTTGCAGAGCTTAGTGAAAGTCCCTATGTGAAGATATAGAAGGCTTTGTGTTGAAGGGAAAGGAAGAAGGATCTAGCAAGCTGCATAGATATTCTTTCATGTGCGAAGTAAGGGTTTCTATGGCTATGTGCTTGTAACCAATTGGCCAATCACAATAAAGAAGAAGAGTTGGTGGACGTATCCCTAGGGTGGGGGTGAACCACGTGAATCTGTGTTTTATTCTCTATTCTTTGACTTGATGTGTTTATCTATGTTTTGGCTAAGTGCTTTGATATATTTAGATAGATCTACTTATGCTTTGTGCTTCATTAGATGAATATGAATACTAGATATGATATGTATGAAGATGCTTAGTGCTGATCTACTAGATCTAATCTGTTTTACTATTGCTAAGTACTAAGATACCTTAGATCTAAGTGAATGTTGCAATGCTTTGTGCTATATGCGCAGTATAATAAGGGTTGAATATTGATGAATGATGAATGATAAGTGATATGTAAGAAATATAATCATAGATCTATGTTCCAGCTAAGGTTTCAGACACCCGAGTCTCACAACCACCCCTGCCTCTACCTTGGGTGAGACTTCATCTATTTCGCAAGTGTTGTCGAAAGGGCCAGAAGTTAGGGTTTTTTTGGTGTTCTCTTGTAGCGTTGAACCCTGGGTCTTCCCCTGTGCAAATAAACACAACTGCTTACCATTGAGTTGGAGGATGTTTATTTCCTGAGCGACCTCTCAAAGAGAGGGGCCCCTGTTATTTTATCTAGATAGAGGGCATTTCCCGTGCCTGTAGAAGAGTAGTTGGTAAATCATTGTGTCCCAGGATCGAGATTTGTGGGAGGTATGATTGCGATAAGAGATGTTAGAGATATACCTCTTCGATCTATTCTATTTTCCATCACAAGTTTAGTAGGGAGTACCATATCAGACTTGGTTTCAAGATCGCAGATGGATTACGATTTGCAGTGTTTAGAGCCAACTGTGTTAAACTGGAGTGCATGATTCCTTCAAAATGTGAAGGAGCATATTTTGAGATGCCAAATGGGGAAAAAAAAGTAGTTTGGTTATGGGTAATTTCTGGTTTCTTTCTTCTTAGAACACATTCCTCATATGCAACCATAGATTTAATTAGAAGTATGACCAGTGGGTGAACCATGTATGGAGTGTTGGACAAGTCTGTCTCCAAGGCTGGCAACCGAGTCAGAGTTCATATTTATAGATGATTTTTTTTCTTAGTTGAGACACTAATTGATCGTTATAGAGGAGTTCCCATATGTCGGAGTGGATTTCTAGGGTAGCATGGACCTGGTTCTTCCGGATGAAATGGAATGGGACACGTCAGGTAAGAAACCAAAACAATCTTGTCAAGTTTTTATTTTATTTTAAAGTTTATATTATTTTTATATGTACTTAGAAGGGTTTTTAACAGACGTATGGTTTCATCGTGTAGACATGGGAGCATCGCGTTCAATAGAGATACCAACACTGGGGTGTCATGAAGATGATTAGATAGTAGAGGATCATGAGGCAGCGATAGGGGGTCTCTGGGAGGTTGAAATAAACCTCCAAGGACTCACAATGGGTGTCCCTCCTCTTAGGAGGCGAGATGTGCCCTTATATATGTAGAGACATACAATGGGAGTCCTCGAGAGTCTTAACTCCTTACTGAGACGAGTGGCTCGTGCGGTAGTGTGCTACTTAGAGCACAACGTGATGGGTGAGGATTAGGACCTTCTTGATGTTCTTTTTGTATAGTCTATATGACGATGTTATGGGTTTGAGGACCCAAGAAAGTTTTCCCCTCTATGTACTTTTTGATGTAACTGAACAATTTCGCAGTATGTATATACATATCTGAGTTTTTATAGTGCCAAATGATGTTTGTAAATATTAATGTTTTGTATGTGATGAATTTAATTTACATGTGATGTATGATTTATTTCCTTTATGAGACCTCATCTATGTGTGAGATACCGATACATGATGTAATTGGCTAATGAATCTGAAGTTTTATTGAGCTCCCTTGGTACGTGTCTATATTCGATAAAATCAAATATTCTTTCAAGATGACGAACTCATATATGGAGATGCAATAGGATAGGATTGTGAATGGTGTATATTTGATTAAGATGACAAACCACGAGTTGAGAGTCTATGTTAATGATCATACGAGAAATACCTACGGAAGAGGCTTCGGTTAAAAGTCCGCTGACAACATGATATTCTGCCATGTTGTTAGTTTTCGATCCTAAGAAAATACCTCTTGAACTCACCAACTCATCAGAGTGGTAAATGACCCAAGTTGCATAAGCAATGTTCTGGGTGTGCTGACTAGAGCCATCTGCAAACCCAAAAAATATAGGAAATGAAGATGTCATCTACGCATGAAAAAAAAAGACAAAGTATACGCGACTAAGGAAAAACTCATGCACACAAGAGAAAAAGACACACCAAACTAAAAATACAATAGTATACAAATCACGCATGCTAGATTTCCTATGCATAGTACTTCTTAAGGTAAATCCCATTTCGGGGCTCACCCAGGGTGATTCTGTCGTAGTCAACTAGCTCATAGGCACCTCTATGTAAAACACGTTTCATGATGTAAGGACCATGCCATAGAGGCTCTAACTTGCCTATCCCTAACTTATCATGAGTCTGGTCATAAACGAGGACTAGGTCTCCTTCTGGAAAAGTACGAGGATTGATTGATTTGTCATATTGATTCTTGATTCTCTTCTAATATGTCTCGTTATTGGGAGCGACATCATGATGTGTTTCATCCAACATGGTCAGGTGTAAGAAACATTCTTCTTCAGCAGAAGTGTGAAGCAAGAGTTCTACTTTGAGTTTCAATGAGGGAATTTCACACTCAATTGGTAAAACAATTTCTATGACATATACCAACTGGAAATGAGTGAATCCAGTAGCAGTTTTCACTAAGGTATGGTAAGCCCAGAGAGTGGAGAAAAGTTGTATATGCCAAGATGTCTTGTTTTCCCTTACCATACATTTAATCATGGTTTTAAGGACCTTGTTTATAGATTCAACTTGTCCATTTTCTTGAGGATAGTACGGGGATGAGTTCTCATGGAGAAAACCCAACTTGGCATGCAACTCACTCATCATCTAGTTTTGAAAGTGTGAACCATGATCAGTGACAATGGTTTGTGGAACACCAAAGTGAGTGATGATGTGGTTGAAGATGAAAAGAGCTGCAGTGTGACCATCATTTAGAAAGGTTGGCATAGCCTCAACCCATTTTGTGAAATAATCAACGACGATGATGATATAACCATGGCCCCTAGTTGAGGTAGGATTAAACTACATGAAATCAATGCCCCATTTGGCAAAGGGGATGATGGAAATAATGGGATGTAGTGGAGTGGGGTGGGTGTGTGCATTTTTATTAAAAACTTGGCAGGGTGGGAATTTTTTTTATGGCCTCAATACAATATTTGAATATAGAGGGCCAAAAGTAGCTGACATGTAAATTCTTTTGAGCTGTAGCCATCCCAAAAAGGTGACCGCCACATGATCCAAGGTGACAATCATTAAGGATGCATTCAGCCTCTTCATGAGTCAAACATCGTCATAGGATAATGTCAATACCATGATGATACAAAGTGTCACCGATGGTAAGGTAGTGTCGAGAATGGTGATGAATATGATGATGTTCTTCACAAGAGATATCGAGCTGAAAACGTTGGGTCTAGAGATAAAGAATGATGTCTCCATACCAAGGATCAGACGTGATAATGAGGAATAGAGATTCATTGGGGAGAGAATTTCTAGGCTCAATATCTTCATCAACATGGGGAAGATCACAGATGAGCTCCACAAACACCAAAGTTTTCTTGGCTTTGGACTTAGAAAACTTAAGATCGAATTCCTGAAGGATGACGATACATTTGGAATATTTTCCCCCAAGAACTTAACGTGTCAGAATGTGATACATGGGGTTAGAGTCCTTGCTAACTATGGTTGTGCACAGAAAAATGTAGTGATGAAATCTATGGACAACGATGACGACTTTCAGGGCCAACTTCTCAAGATGTGAATATTGGAGCTCTAGAATAGATAGACCTTTTCTCAAATAATAGATCACATGTTCATCACCGTTAGGGTCCTCTTGAACTAACACCATAACGAGAGTGGAAGTAGAGGATGTTAAGTAAAGGATATAGTCCTTCATATAATTCAGAGGATGCAACAGAGGGGTGTTGTTCAATGCATTCTTAAGAACATCAAAATATCGTTGAGCAGTGTCATCCCAGATGAAAGGAGTGTCTTTCTGCAACAATTTCATGAATCCTTTAGTAATATCAACATAGTTACAAATGAAATGACGAAGAAAGTTTTCTTTCCCCTGCAAAATTTGGAGTTGTGTCAAATCATTAGGTGGAGGTAAATAAAGGATAGCCTTAATATTTAAGGGATCCACCTGAATCCCATCCTTGGAGACAACAAAATCAAGGAGTTGAACTGATTCGACAAAAAATATACACTTGTGTGGGTTCAAATGAATATGTAGAACCAAAATCGAGGAAAAATAGCCCGTATATGACCAATATGGTTTGATCGACTTGATGAATGGGTAGGTAAATTGTAGAGTTAAGGTTCCGCAATATATTTGATATCATGGAAAATGTATGACATGGCCCGCTGGAATGTAGCACCAGTGTTTTTAAGACCAAAAAGAAGTTTCCGATAGGCAAAAGTTCCCCATGGGCAGATGAAGGTTGTTTTATGCTGATCAGTAGGTAAAATGTCAATTTGGTTGTACCCTAAGAAACCATCCATGAAACAGAAAATCACACTACCCATGAAATTATCAATGATTTGGATGATGAAGGGTGTACGATAATTTTCTTTCAGATTGAGATCCATATAATCAATGTAGACACAAATGGTCCCTTGCTTCTTAGTGACTGGAACAATATTCAAAACCCATTCCTTCAAGGGGAGATGATAAATGAAGCCAGATTTCAATAATTTCTCAACTTCCCCCTTAATAGTTTTGGTGTTCTGAGGATGGATCGGGAGAAGTTTCTATCGAACAAGTTTAACACCTGGGTAGGTTTTAATTTCATGCACAATAATCAAAGGATCGATCCCTGGCATTTATTCGTACCTCCAAGCAAAGGCATCACATAATTCCTTAAATAAAGTGGTGTAAGAAACCACTTCCTCGGGTGAACAATTAGCACCAGGATTAATATTTTGAATGACACCTTCCTTGATTGAAATTTCAATAATGACCGTAGAGGAAATCTTGCCCATATTCCCTTCAGAAATGGTATCCTGTATGGGAGATTGCAGAAAGTCGACAACAATAGGGGGGAAGATAGAGTGTATATCTTCTTGTATTTCTTCAAGAGGTGAAAGAAAAGAGGATCGATGATGGATATCATCCCAAGCTATGTCGTTGATGCTAATAATTTCCATAATAGATTCATCGGAAGGAAATATTTGGGAAATTGATCAGGAGATCATGTCCATTGCTAAAAAATGCTCAAAATGAAAGTGCTCAAAAGTGTTTTCAACCTGAGCGACCGGAAAGGTCTCATCGCTACGAATATGGAACTGTGAATGGTTCACAAAATGAAGGTCGTATACAGAAGTTATGAAGGTTTGAAGGCCCCAGTAAACCCAAAAATAAAAAATGACCTCTGACCCATTTTGACTTTGTCAAAAAATGTAAAAAAACGTATATTTTAAAAATAATTCTTTTTTATTATATGGTTTCTAGGCCAATAATTGGGCACCACATGGCCATCCTGGAGGCTTCCACGTGGCCCAAGGCCAGAGGATAAATGACATTGTAAAATTTTTGTTGAGAGTTGGGGTTTGAACGTGGGACCTCCTGTCTGACAACACAATGCCCAACTGCTACGCCCACAGGTTGTTTCTTAACCACTAAGGGAGCCAACAATACTTAAAATTTCAAATGGTTTTCGTCGATGGCCAAAGGGGTCTGGTCCCCACTTCATGAGACCACATTCTCGGAACCGTAACCTTAAGCTAACTGACGACCTCCAAACCTTAACATCCGGCGTCATTTGCGTGGAGTTCACATGCAGAAAACAACCCACATTTATTGTAACTGCTAGTTTTGGTGGTTTAGCTGGTGAAGATGCTGGTGGAACTTCTATATTCAGTGGTGGTTTCTATTTTGTCTGACTTAACGAGAGTTCCTCCAATTTTGGAGGAGTTTGGGGACATGTTCTCATCGTATAGTGCATGAGAACCTCAACATATATGGTATTCCAAGACCTACACTCCATCATCACTCTAATACTTTCTTTCTACATTCTAACATAACATTATTAACAAAAAAAGAGTAAGAGGATACGATCTCCCCTGGTATATGAAATTTATAAAATAAATGCAACAAAATATATTTTCATTCTCATCATATATACTTTTGTTTTTATTTTTGATAACATGTATAAAGCTAACCTAGATCAATATTGCATAGGATGGATCCATAGCTAACATCGATCAAAAGTCAAGATGCAAGCGCACAACATGACCTACAATTATCTTATGTAATCATATGGGGAAACATAAGTGTTAGGTACAATCATACAACTAGTGAAGCCATCCTAGCATCTCATCATGGTCAAAGGTTCTGACATGGTTCTTTGTGCGAAACAAAAACAAAGATATGTTAAGCGCAAAGTGATTAACATATCCTTGGTCTCAGATGAGACCAAGGATCTCTCATTGATCTCATCTGGCTTCAACATATCCTTGTTTTTGTTCGACATGAAAACAAGGATATGTTGAAGCCAGATGAGACAAAATCAAGGATATGTTGAAGCCAGGTGAGACCAAGGCGAGATCCCTCTCAATATTATAGTTGGGATATTAACTTCAGGAGGATGGTTAAAACATAACATCAAAATCTCCAACAACAACATAATGATACGATCTCTTGTTAGTTTATTACAAGAGTCACCTGTCTCAGTACCTTACCCTCTCTATTTGGATACTAAGATAAAACTGCCCAACTATAATGGCACCATGGATGGGGACATTCTGGATTTATGGATTTGGATTCTACAACCATTTTTCCACTCTCGGACAAACATGATATAAGAAAATAAGTTTGAATTTGGGATCATGCATCATGCACGTGACCGATCTTATTGTTTCCAAACCAAAACCTCTTCAACATCCACCACCATGTGGAAGTAAATGATTAGGATATCCCTACCTCTAGTGTTATATCATAATGGGATGATCTTTTTAAGTGTGAAAATGCACACTATATGTCAAGGAATGGGATTCCTTAATGACGATCAAATGATTTGGTTGGTGGGGAACGTAGAGTTGGTTTAGTTTCTATAACTGACCATCACTAAGAGAGTAGTCTGAGAAGCATTGTTGGTTAATGGTGGTAGGGTTTTACAATGATTTCACCATAATGTTGAACAAAGAGTCGTAAGTGTACAATTGCTTCCAATTTTCAGAGTTTTCACACCAAATGTTTAGAATGTGCATGGTATGAGCTAAGGTGTGCCTAAGCATGTTATCCATTTTGTTAGTACTACCTTCATTATATTTGACAAGTAATGAAATTGTTATATATATGAAGCCCATTTTAGATAGCATTTTCCCCCTCGAGACATCATTGTCCCTACACATAGGTTGGAAACACCTTCTCCCCATAGATAGTTCCACACAAAAAAATATCTTCCCACCCATATATTCATTCACACATTGAGAAGAAGATAAAGAAAAAGATGGCTGGAAATTTGTGCTATGAAATTACATTTTCACTAAGTCATTTAATTAACTTAACAATAAAATTTTTAATTTTTTTATAGAGGAAAAAAACATATTTCACTCATCGACACAAATTCTATAATATTTTCATTCCTTTTCTCCTTATTTGGGATACTTCCCTCAAGCGAATAAGATCCAACTAAGAATAGCCAATAGCCAAGATCCAACCCAATTTTTTTGGGTAAATAAAAACATTATAAAGAAGCCACATTATGAGCATTTTATGAAACAAACCCCATAGATAAATCATTATAGTTTCCAAAGTATGGCTTGAAAGGCTTCCTCATATAAAATACCAAGCTAATGTTATAACAGTTTATACTTTGCACTTTATGTTTTAGGGAGATTAGCCAAATAATGAGCTTCTTCCACACTATGGTGCCATATGTTAGTGTCCCATTGTTGTCCAAAAGTCTTCAAGAAAGGTATGTCGAGTAAATAAGGGTGGTCTTTGTAGTGAGAGTGATGTCTTGGATAAATCCTTCTCTCCTTTTGCTGGTTTGGTTGAATAATTGGGGACCTTACCAGTCATTTTGATGTATCCATGATCTAGGTGGACATTGGTGGTCGCCCACCTATTCCACTGGCTCAAATTACATTTTCCATCTGGGAAGTTTTTCTAGAATTTCTTGGGTCCCAAACTTCTGCGGTCGTTTTGAGGTCCTAAATGATGATTTTTTGACTTGGAAGTTCCCACTAGATGCCTTAGGCCTATATTGGGCCATTCAAAATGTGTACTCCTTGGATATACCTTTTCGGGAGGGTATCGAGAAACCCAAATGGAGATCAAAAGAAAAAAAAAATCCCTCGGGAAGTTGACGTATCGACTACCCCGATCTGGGCCAACAAACCTTTTGGTGTTTCATCTTCTGGGCTTAGAGTTTTGGATGTTTATGGTTTTCTCATTTATTCTTTATGTGAAAAAGGCCTTTGGAGCTTCATTTTAGTTATCTTCATGAATGAGCATAGTTGCTAGATCTCTCTTCAGAGATAAGCTACCACCATTCTAGCTAGCGTGTGTTCTTTGCAATGGTGTTTTTGTATTCTATACAATCATTAATAGAATATGGATTTTTCTATATTACTGTGTTCCTTGCAATATCTTTGTGTATTTCCTTGTTGTTACTGCTAAAGTAAGAGAGAAATCAAAGCAGATGTTTGAAGAAAATGTGGAAAGTTGTCGCGGTATTTTAAAATCGGAACAAGTTTGAAGTCCTAACCTCTCATGTAGAATCCCTAGATCCTCCATGTAACTTGAACCCCACTGATAACTCGTTTTGAATGCTATTGACAACTCGTTTTGAATCTACTGATTAGGAAGATGGATTGTTTAATGATTTCGATCCGAATCAGGAGAGGAATTGGTTATATATATATAACCAATTTTTTTGGATCATTGAAATATTTCGATTTCCAATGATTGGAATTCACATTCTAATAAACCTGCATGTACATATAATAAACATCGTTGTCATTGATTCGTCTATCAGCTAACCATAATAAAATCAAGCACCTATCTATTAATCGTAATATTCAACAAACAAATCTACAGCGATCAAAAGAAACAATTGCCTTCAATCGCAAATGATCTAGTTGGACATTTTACTATAGTCAAGGAAAATTTAAAAGGTCATCTCACAGAGGAAGAAGAGGGAGGCCTCTTTCATGTTTTCTGTGATCGGTCCTATTGTATCCACCTTTTCATTTTCAAAAAGAGGACTCCTTTTGTGGCCCAACCCCAATGGGACTCCAACAAAGTTCGGTGTTTGCAAAATATATAGAACTTGACAATAAATAATATGATTCAACTTCAAATTTTCAAACTGACCTCATTTTGCAAGAAATTTAATATACCTCGCTTGAGTTGTGGTTTTGACATCTGAGATGTTTTTATCTTTCTGGGATGCTCTTTCCCCCCAATACCTAAAACCCCTGCCCAGTTAAATCATTAATAATGAAATACGTTAATAATGGAGAAAGCACCAGTTGTAAGCACCAGTTATAAGCTTATGTTGTGAGAGTCAGTTGTAGGTGTGTTAAGAGTCAGTTCTTAGTTAAGAGTCTAGTTGTCTTTGGTTTGCATGTAACCGACTTGGTAGAGTCTTTTCCTATATAAGGATGTAATCCGTCTTCATTAAATGATACAAAATTGAGCATAGCCTCACCGTGTGTTTGTTTCTCATATTTTATCTTAAAGCATTGTATGAAAATAGCAACAAAAATCGCATTTTGTTCCTAATAACTAAATTGCTAGGCATCAACATGGATGGAAATGAATCTGTTAGTTCATTTTTGGGTCACATTAAAGAGGTGAAAGACAAGCTAGTAAATATAGGGGAAACTGTTTCCAACACTGATCTAGTGACTATTACCTTAAATGGTATGCTAGAAGATTATCATATGTTCATAACAGGTCTTGCAGCAAGGGAAAAACCTCATACATTTGAAGAATTGATAGGTATTTTGCTGCAAGAGGAAGAGAAGCGTGGAAATCTGAAGCCTCAGAGTAAAGATTTGGCACTGTGGTCAAATAATAGATCCGCGAGAGGGAGATCAAGAGTAAGAGGCAGAGGAGGCAGGTCATGGCAGAGATGCAGTTCATGGAAGAGAGGTTGTTCATCGCAGAGAAGAGAATCTCCAAATCAAGGTATGCAAGTTGATGGGAATGATTCTAAGAGTTGTTTTTATTGTGGTTGACCTGGACATATAGATAAAGACTGTCATAAGAAGAAAAGGGATGAGGCTACGAATAAACCTAGAACACATTCAGGTCATTATGCAGAAAAATCTTTAAATAAAGATCATAGATTATTTATTGCTAGTGATGATACTGATGAACCCGCGAATTTTGACTCACGGGATCTTAGGATGTTTGTGTCTAACGCTACTTTATCTGCTGAAATGGATGATTCTGATGCTTGGTTTGTGGATTCTAGAGCATCAATACATATGACTTGTAATAAAAATTGGTATGCTAATTTTAAAGAAACACAGAATGGTGCCAACATATATCTTGTAGATGACCGCGCTCATCAGATCAAGGGATATGGAGACATCCCTGTGACATTACCAAATGGTACTGTTCGTCACGTTCGCAATGTGGTGTATGTCCAGGAATGAAGAAAAATTTGATCTCTGTGTCCACCATTACATATCAGAACTTGAAGGTTGAATACTTCAAGAATTATTGCATAGTGAAGGATTTGTTGGACCACTTCTGAACTATTTCAACAGGCATCGGAGTGGTAGGTCTATACAAAGTTGATGTTACCAGCAAAGCACATCATGCACTGACTTCTGCCACTATGCCAATAGAGATTCTTTGGCATCAAAGGT
>SNQJ01S0186387.1:0-18605 GCA_010110895.2 Picea sitchensis
TAGATGATATGCTAGGGGTTTTATGCATGCATTTGATAAAATTAATGATGAAATGTGATTGACATTGCTATGATCTCGAGGACTAATGAGCCCATGGAGGGAGAAGTTTTTGATGTGCAGGACCATGCTCGACAGACAGGTACCAGGTGGACTGGTACACATGGGGAGATGATTAGTTCGGACCTCCATGGGGCTGAAGAGCCCATCAAATGGTTGCTGGGACCTCATCAGGGGAAGAGACATGACAGTGATTGGTCGAGCCTTTGTACGAGAGAAGAAGGACATTTTCATCCAGGACGCCTTGGCAAAGCCCAGCCCTAGGGGGTTGACCCACTGCAGGTGGAACATGTGCCTCTGTTGACCCAAGATGTCCTCTAGAGATCCTTGACGTCACCTCCAGCGCATGGCAGCTTTATAGGGCAGTTTGGCACGTGTGGCAGAGTTTGGAGGCCCAGAGAGGGCCAACGTTTGTCATCTAGTGCTGTGATTTGCCCTAAAAGGGGCCAACGTCTCCCTCAAATGGGCTAGACGTCTTGCTCATTGCTCATTTAGGGTTTTCTTTAGGCAGTTTAATGTAAAACAGTATGATTTTTAGTTATTAGCCTTGTCGGCTGTTTTAATGACCAAATTTTAATTAAAGGTCATTGGATGATATAAATTGAGGATGTTTTCCCTCATTTTGACATTGTTAACTCCTCAAATAAATCAGTAGATTTGTTTTGACTTTTAGATGTTAGGTTGGTTCCTAAATTTGATTTCTAAATTTCTATCAATAGGTTAGAGAGTCTGTTTTTCCAAAATAATCTCAAAAGTCATGTTGATTTTGGTTCGGTCAAGAAGAAAGCAAAATATCAGGTTTCGGTGGTTTACGCGAGCCCACCGTGTGCTCATTAACCACCGAAAGTGTTCATTTTCGACAGAAAAGGGGGTCGAGGCAGAAGGCATGCAACCATCGAAAAGGTTTGAACGGGCAAAAAAGAAAGTTCGTGCTTTCGCACGAGCCAGATGTCAAAAATCGTTGTAATGATGAGGAATACAACCGCCGAAAGCTCGCGTTGTGGGAGATGATGCTCATTCGTGGGTTTCAACCGAAAGGTTCGAAGCACCTGCGTATTATCCACTGCAATAATCATTTTCAAATCTGCGCCGAGCGATGATAGCCAGATACGGTTGCACGGAGCTTCCCTCTTTTCCAGTGGCAGATACATTCATCATTATTAACAGGTCATTCGTTCATTTTCAAACTCAATGTGTTATAATGAAGCCCGAGGATCGCTGAAGATAACTACCAACACGCGATTTTATCAGCAAATCGTGGTTTTCAAAATCTTGATCCCGCTTTCTCGGACGATTGGCATGGTGTCTCCGATTTCAGCCAGTATCTCAAGTCAAAGAAATTGGATCGGGTTATCGGGTAAGTCTGTAAGCCATTTCTCTGTCAAAATTTCATAAATACAGTTGCCCCCCGAAAAGTTGAAGTTTCGGCTTTCCCTCCCAGAATGTCATTCAAATGTGGGTCGGTATTCTAGTGCATTTATCAATCTTATGCTGTGTCAAACGATTTCACAGTTGTTCATAAATTACATCGACTATATCCCTAGTTTCTAGAACCGCTGTTTCCCAAACACCCTGTTGCCTACAGTTTCAGATACAGTTTGCATTCAGTCATGTCAAAAGTCAGTCCTGCATTAAGATCCGAAGTAGATGGCATGTGGTACTTTGAAGAACATCCAGAGGTCGCAGAATGTTTTAAACAGGTCGGAGTTTTCACATATTGTGAAAAACTGTCAACTTTTCATCAACAAATTGCTGAAGCATTTGCCCTATCATACAATGGAAGGGTTGCTAAGATAGGCAAGGAGGAGTTCATTATTGATGAAGCATCTATCGCCGAATACACAGGGTTGTCCAGAACAGGTAATTGCTGGTTTAAGACTTCTTCACCCTCAAATGTTGAATTCAGATCATACCTGTTGCCTGTGCATAAAACGTTGACTTGGAAGAAGGATATTCCTATGTCATATCTTGAAACGAAGTGGCAGACCCTTCTGAAGGCGATTCTGGTATACATCACCTGTGAAGGGCGTTATAACAGAGTGATGTACTATCATTTTAAATTGTTAAACCACTTCACAGGCAGGGAACATTTAAACATACCCTATTTCTTTCATAAGACCCTGATTAAGATGGCAAAACAGGTAAAGGCTCAGCCCACTAAAGTTACAAGCAGAATATCTCATCAGGGGTTGATTACCCTCCTTGTTAAAGAAGCTCTTCACAGGAAGCAAATAGAATGGAGTTTCTTCCTGTTCTGGAATGAGTTTGAGACAGAAAGACCTCCAGAGATAAAAGCAAAGAAATCTAGAAGCAGAAATGATTCTACTCCCAAGAGTAGTCGCAGGAGGAGAAAAGGGATTTCAATGCCCAGGGATTCTGTAAAAACATCATCCAGCAAACAGGGAGGAATCAGGAAGAAATTAAAGTTTGAGGACAGAAACCCTGTCACGGGAAAAAACCCTCTCAACTTACCTTATAGTGAGTCTGATTCAGAGCAGGGGGTGGCAAAAACACAGGGCAAGTTGCAGATCAAACAAGATACAAAACTGAAGATAAATATACCTCCATCAAAGCCTTCAGAAACACACAGGCAATCAGAAGCAGGAACTTCTTCAAGCAGGCCTAAGAAAGGTAAGAATAAGAAAATTAACATGCTGCTAAGAGAGATATATGAGATGGAGGTCCTGGAGAGAGTAATTAAAAAAGCAAACACAGACCTCACAGAGAGAAATGCTGAATTATTCAAAGAGAATCAAACTCTCAAAGAAAAACATAATGAAATCAAAGGTAGAAACAGAGAGTTGATTAGAGAGAACATGAAATTATACAGGCAACTCAGAATTTTGAGGCTCAAGCTAAAGGCGTATGAAGGATCTGAAGAAAAACAAACTGGTTTGGATATGTTGGCAAGTTTAGCCACAACTATCATAGATGTAACCGAATCCCCTACACAGCCAGCAAGGGTTCGAAGGTCTGCACGAATCAAAACTACAACAGCTAACAAAGTTTGAAGCTAAAAAGGGATTCATGACAAACAATTTTGCAATTTTGAAACTCCTCAAAGAATTGACTTTCGGTGGTTTAGGCGAGCCCACAGTGCGCTCATTAACCACTGAAAAGAGGCGCTTTCGGTGGATAAGTCACCCAAAAATCTTCCCAGATAACCACCGAAAGCCTGTGTGTCCAGAATTGAATGAGTTTTTGCACAGATCCAGGATTTTTGATATGAAAAGAACCAAGACCTTCTCGAATGAATGATTGATGAATTATCAAGTTCATCCCAACAGTTATTTTTGACAAAGCATGAAGAAAAGAGGCATTTCAAAGGCCTATGGACACTTTCATTTGGACCGAAAAACAGGATACTTTGCCACATCAACCAACTCGACTTGGTCTCCATGGGAGAATGATCTTTTAGCCTTGGGAGGCTGTTCTACACATCACCAACAATCTATTGAGACAAATCTGGGATTGACCTCATTTTGAGGAAGCATCCCACTTCTTTTGCAACAGATTTCTACTTGCTATTTTTGGTTGATTTGATCCATGTTTTTAGGATCAGAAAACTGTTTTGTAATGCTATAAGTATTAGAATAGAAGAAGAACCAAGGGTTCGATTTTGAGTGCTATGATGCTACCACTGTAATGAAAAGACCTATTCTTATTTTATAAAAAATTGCAAGCTTCCTTCAGTTCTGTGTCAGATTTTCTCCTCTGTTCTTTTATAGCTTATGAGTGGAAGTCCTTTGTTAATGCTCATTCAGTTTGCAGTGACTGTCATCTCACTGATTAATTGTCTTAGTTGATAATCATAAGTTATTTCTTGGTTGTTAGACCCATTGTGTTTGTTGGTATGAAGCATAATCTGGTTTAATAGCTGTTTTCTTTCCCCCATTTAATCAAACTTTGTCTGACCACAGTGCTAGAAGGCCTTGTGAGATTTTGTATCTCTAGACAGTCTTGAAAACACAGTCAAGTACTTAGATATTCAACTTGACCCAAAACCATATCAAATATTGAGAAAACATTTTCCAAAAAAGAGTTAGTTACCAGGCATCTTCGACTTACAGCCTAGGAGAGTTTCCTGGAGTGATAACAAATTGGCACCGTTGCCGGGGAGAGGAGATCGAAGCTCAGCTTCTCTGGGAGACGACATAGATCTACTTCTTGATGATAGACAAGAAATAGACACTTTCAGGTTGTACATTTTCTATCTGGCGACTCCATTGAAACGAAGTGGCTCCTAAAAGAGCTCACACCAGGGCAAACCCAGAAGGCCCATTGACATCAGTTTCTGATCCAGAGAAAATCATCAGCAAGGGCAGAGCTTTACAAAGACAGGCTTCCGGATCTGCAAGCGCTATTGATTCAGGTATTCAAGCTGATACTCATCCTTTCATATCTGAAAAGTCTTTGGTTAAATCCCCTGTTGAAATTCAAAATTCCCAAGAAATAAAAAGTTCATCTCAAGTTTCTAAGGTAGAAGAACCATCTTTCTCTTCTAATATTACTGATTCTGCCCTTGAGATTGACATTTCATCACATCCAAAAGAACTAGATACCGAATCCTCCCAACAGAAAGAACATTCCTCTTCATCTTCTTTTGGTTCACCACCTAGCAAACCTTCAAAAGGTGTTTTACACACTTACACAAATCTGCCTGTCCTTGAGGAAATTCTCCATGATCTGTCCTCTAAGGGTGAAGAAAACCTAGCTTCGTTGCTCAGCCAGTTTTATAAAGCCTCCTACTTCCCATCGACTTCTGAAACTGCTGTTCAGGGTGAAGTGAGACAGTCATTCATTTCCAAGTCAGGTAATTCATCTCCTCCATCATCTCCTCCGAGTTACTCATCCCCTCCATTATCTCCTACAAGTTTCTCTTCTGTAGCAACCACCACGATTGCCATGGCTGCCCCTTTGACCAGGATGGAACAGATCTTGGCAAACAGATATGCCCCACTTGTCTTGCCAAACCCACTGTCTGCCATGCCAACGAGTGATTACCAGAAATATATGCCGAAGTTTACAGGAGCAGGGGAGTACACAGCTGAAGAACACATTGAAGCATTCTATGCTTATGCAGAAAACATAAATATTTCAGAGGAGGATGTGTGGACTAGAGTCTTCGTCCAGAGTTTGGATGGCCAAGCCAGAAAATGGTTCAAAGAGCTGCCAGCAAATTCAATCATTGGCATCGAACAATTAGACGAAGTATTTTTGAAGCATTGGGGAGAAAGAAGAGATCTGCTATACTACATCTCTGAATTTGGAAATTTGAAGAGAGGAGACGGAGAATCGGTCTCGGACTTTATTAAGAGATTCAATAAAATGTTTGGTAAGATCCCTGCAGAGATCAAACCAAGTGATGCATCAGCAAAGATCACGTTCTCTGCTGCCTTTGATGCAGAGTTTTGTCTTATCCTTAGAGAAAGACGATCAACCACGCTTTCTTTAATGCAAGATGCCGCTCTCAAGGTTGAATCTAACATCACAGCATCACAGAAGCTTAAAGGAAAAAATTGGGCTGAAAAGAAGAAGTCCGCTGTTGAGCCTTCCTCTTCTTCAAATAGTAAAATGGAAAAAATGGCTAAAATGCTGGAGAGTCTTGCATCAGAAATGTCGAAATTGAAAGTCCAAAATCAGCAACCAGCAAAGGCAAAAGAGCCAAATACTTTTGCCCCGAGAAATCTAAATACTTTTCCTTACAGGAGGAATAATCCACAAGTTCAAATCCTTCAAAGAGACAGAAATCCAGTTGATGATCAGAGGGTCAGACCCCCTTTTCAAAATGCAGTGCTAGATGAAGAGCAACAACCACCTCCTGATGATTTTGAAGATGCAGATGAAATAAACTGTTTTGGTGATGAGAATGAGTCTTCGTTTCTGACACAGGTTGACTATGAAGAGGCTCTGATGGATCAGCAAATTCAGGAAGCAAGTGTGGAAGGAGCTGTATACCTGACAGACGAACAGAAAGGCTACAACTTAAGATCCAAGAAGGCTGGCCCAAAAACACCCATTGCTGCTCCTGTGAAGGATAAGGAAGATTTTGCTTCTGTGAAAAGTAAAGAGGTTGCTGCCAATCAGCCTCCAGCTCCTGAAAAACAAAACCCCCCTCCAGCAAAACAGCAGAAGAAACAAATTCAGCCTCCAGTCAAGGAACAGGTCAGCCTCAAAGCTCCTCCTAATGAGGTAAAGGTTTCAGACAGACCATCTCTCTCTTTCAATTTTGAATCAGAAATTCAAAAAGTGAAGATACCAATGCCTTTAACCGAACTCATGAAGAATGCAACCTTTAAAGAAGCCATCTTAAAATCTCTTGAGCCTAAGACCTCCCCATCAGATGACTTCGTGAACCTACAAGATGACCAGCCTAAAGTGACCATAGGTCCCATGATAGAAGACCGTGATGATTCTTGTCCACCATTTTACATATCACTAAATGTCCATGACAAAATCCTTCACAATTGCTTGCTGGATTCCGGGGCATCACATAACCTCATGCCTAAGACTGTGATGGATGAGCTTGGTCTCGAAGTCACTAAACCATATCAAGACCTTTTCTCTTTTGACTCTAGAAAGGTCAGATGTCTCGGTCTCATTAAAGACATGGTCATTAACCTTGCTCAATTACCAATGAGGAGCATGGTTATGGACGTGGTGGTTGCTGATATTCCACCTAAGTTCGGGCTGCTTTTGTCTCGTTCATGGGGAAAAAGACTAGGAGGTACATTACAGATGGATCTGTCCTATGCTACGATTCCAGTATTTGGAGGAGAAACGAAAAGACTTTACAGGGAAAACCAGCTTGCTTATATCATCCGTGATGGAAAGAATTCCGTCAATCATCCTATCTACGCTGTGGATACGGATTTCGGTTCATGCATCCTTCAGATTGATGATGGTCAATCAACTCCTATGCAGCTAGTGAAGCCTATTGAACAGCAGGCTGAAAGTGAAGACATTGCAGTCTGGACTATGTACTTCGATGGGGCCAGCACTAAAGACTCGGCAGGTGCTGGGGTAGTTCTGATCTCTCCTTCAAAGGAGACCATATCTTTGTCTTTTAAACTGGACTTCAGAACCACCAACAACATAGCAGAGTATGAGGCTCTGCTGTTGGGGCTAAATTCAGCCAAAGAAATGGGGATAAAAGGCTTGAAAGTATTGGGAGACGCAGACCTCATCGTACAGCAGGTAAACAGCACATTTCAAGCTAAGCATGTCAGATTAAAGGCTTACAGAGACGAGGTATGGAAGCTGCGTGATTCTTTTTCTGTTTTTGAAATCTCATATATACCAAGGGATATGAATCAACTCGCTGATTCTCTTGCTGTTTCAGCCAGCACATTCATTCCTCCCATGCCCCCTAAGCTCAGCTATGAGATTCAAGTAAAATATCGACCCTCCTTACCTGATAACGTCAAATATTGGAAAGTCTTTGAGGATGATGATGAACTCAACAGATTTCTCCAAGAAGTCTTGAGGATGATGATGAACTCACCAGATTTCTCCAAGTGGTCGAAGAGTTTCCGACGGTAACATTGATCATTGTAATCTTAATGAAGAAGAGTCACGTGAACCGGAGCTAAAGAAGAAGGCGTTAACGACATCATTCAGCCACAAACAATTATATACCCTCGCAGGTTTGGTGCCATCGAGAAGCTGCTCGATCGTAACGATGTCCCTTTACAAGCCGCATAAAAGGAGAAAGATCCAATTGTTCAAGAGCATAACATTGGAGGTAAAGGCCAACCCAAGTTTATTAATTTGTCTTCCGAACTGTCTAATGATGAAAGGTCAAATTACTGTAGAATCTTGAAGGAATTTTCAGATGTCTTTGCTTGGAACATATTGATTTAAAGACTTATGATCCCTATGTTATTCAGCATAAGATACCTCTTGAGAAAGACACTATTCCTTTCAAGCAAAAACTCGTGCCTATCGGCCCTCTCTCACAAAGGATTGAGAAAGAAATTAAAAAGCTCCTATATGCCAAGATCATAGTTCCCTTTAGATATTCCAAATGGATTGCCAACCTAGTGATAGTAAGGAAGAAAATGGTGAGGTCAGATTGTGTGTAGATTCTAAATCTAAACAAATGTCAAAGGACAACCATCCTCTTCCTAAGATGGAACACTTGCTACGAGGATTTCGTGGCAAAGGTCATGTCTTTTTCTGATGGCTTTTCTACATAATCGTTGTCAGTCCATCCCGATGATCGTGAGAAGATCACATTTAATTCCTTTGGGGACGTTCATGTATTTCAAGATGCCTTTGATTAATGAGATGCATATTCCAAAGGGCCATGGATATAGCATTTGGGGGAGAGAAGGACAAATTCGTCCTCATATACATTGATGATATTACTGTGTATTCCTGCAGCCATGAGGAGCATCTGAACATCTGAAAAGAGTATTCTTTAAATGTAGATAGTTCGGGATCTCATTGAATCCCAAGAAACTCAAATGCTCTAAGAAAGGGTAAGCTCTGGGTCACATCAGTTCTCACCAAGGTGTGATGATTGATCCAGACCCAGTGGAGGCAATTCAAAGATGTCATCGCTAAGGTCAAAGAAGGACACTACCACCCAAGCAGGTAAGATAAATTTCATTTATTAGTTTGTGCCCAATTTTATTTAATTAGTCAAACACATAACTCTGTATGTCGAAAAGTAATGAGATAAAATGGACGCATAACCTGTAAAACTCTTCGTGATATCAAGCAAGCTTATCATCGAAGTTCGACCATCGTACCTGCATTACAAGGAAACTTTTATATCTTTTCCTTGCCTCATATGACAAAGGACAACAGCCCGCTTCGTAAAGATGAGGAAATTTTGATCATCCCGCATTCTTCACCAAGACACTCGTGGATGTACGGGAAATGGTGGAAGGACCCTATCGAGAAACAAGCATATGCTCTCATAAAAGCTTTAAAATCATTCATAATTTATATCCTTCATTCAAAGGTCATCGCATACGTCCCTTCTTCTTCTCAGAAAAGATGTTTTGACTCAGTCTGATATTGATGGAAAGAGAGCGAGATGGATTGCAAAGATGATTGAGTTCAACATTGAAGTAAAGCCTACCAAACTGGTAAAAGTCCAGGGCCTTGCCAAGCTTTTAACAGAGGAAAATCATAAGTCGGATATTAATTTTACAATGCATGATTTTTAGTTATTAGCCTTGTTCTACTCTTTTTAATGACCAAATTTTAATTAAAGGTCATTGGGATGATATAAATTGAGGATGTTTTCCCCCACTTGACATAACACAATTCACTCACACTCGTGAGGTCTCGATTTTGTGCCCTTTGGCATATTTGTTGTCTTAAGTGAGGCAGACTTGCTATTGGAAGGATATTTTGGCATTTTATGGCATTTCTCTCAAGGAAGGTTTACAACTGTGGTTTACATGCTTCGTATTTCATGATATGTGAGTAAATTTTCTTGCAAAACTTAAATGAATGGTTGTAGGTGTAATTGCTTACACTTGCTTATTATATTGTCGATTTAAAACCCTAGGTAACAAGCACAAGTAGGTCATTGTTACATGTCCTGAAGAGATTTTTTCACTGAAGGAAAGAGATGTGGCCTAGCCTTTGCCAAGACCCCATTCGGCTTCTTTTGAGCTAGCGTTGAAATCTATAGGTTGAAAGAAGGTGACGCCCTAGGCCTAGGTTACCCACACCTAGGTTTTCATCTTCTAGGGTTTGAAAGCCTTGTCCTTGCAACACTTTTTCCCTTAGACTTATTCTTTATGTGTTAGTCAAGGCTAAGTTGATCTAAAGAAGGGAGTGAAAGAGCACGAGGCCTTGCTTAAGCAACACCAGAGCTATCTCTTCCCTAGGGTTTTGACTTAGGCCTCACCTTTGCAAAAGACTTCTAGAACCCTTCCCTCTAGTCTTTAAGCCTTCATCCTTCAAGACCTTGTGCCTTATCTTTTAACTCCATATACCCTAAGACACTGATATTTGACTCCAACGTTGAAGTTTTAGTGTATAAAACATTTCTCAAAACCTTAAAATTTGAAACCCTAACTAACAAACTAACTTAATTAGGGTTTACATCATAGTTGGTTATTTGTATCTTGACGCAGCAAAAGTTGAGTATAAAGAATTAAGTGATGATTTGGAGCATTTATTGATCAAATTGTTGATTGGATACATTGTAGGTTTGATCATCTTGATAGATAATGATGAATTGATGCTTATTTGTAGTTAATTAACAAAACGTTGACTTCATTTTTATATCTATTGCATGACATTGCTTATTGAATAATATCGATGGGCCATTGAAGTACTAACCCTTTGAGTTATAGCCGCAAATATACATATTGTGTTGTCAAGGTCTCTCGTTTCTCGCGTGTTTTCAATTGGGCATACACTTTATTATAGGGTCGCCTAGCCGGGCTATCCGACTTAGGTGGTAACCTGTGAGGAGGAAACTTTAACCTGCTTTATACCTTAGCCTCTTCAAAGCTCCCCAAGCCGTCGGACGCCCCTGGCTAACCTCCCTAAACAGAAAGCGAACGCTCCCCATTGAGGCAAGTTGACATTGGGTGGGGAAGGTTTTGTTACGCCTGATCTCTATCCTTTAGCCTATGACCTAAACTACAACCCGAGCGATAACAGAGCCACTTTGAGTGATCAACTCTCGGTGACAATCGACTCGCCTTCCTAAAGTTGAATTATTTTCACCAATCACACCACTACAAAGCCGTAAAAGACAAGACAAACACAAACAACTTTGCCAAGATTCTTACTCAAGTGGATTAGGGTCTTGGGACCGGAATAACAATAAAGTTGGCTTGGGCCCTTCCTCGGACGGAGGCACGGGTTGATTAAGTCCCATGGACAAACGCACGAATGTATGAGAAGCAATGATCTTGACCTCCACAGATTAGCCTTATTTGGTGCAGGCAGTTCTGTTTCACAGGCACCCTCCAACTCAGACTGAATGTGTGATGCAAAATCTACGCCAGGTACTACGACAAAACCCCCGTAGTCACCTTGTGATACACCTAGGAGAAGAAACTATGGTTACCAACTCCCAGCCGCTGCCCTGGGTAAAGTCGACATTCGGGATCGAATGTGTGGGCAGAGTAGCAAAGCCCTAAGCCTTGAAAGCACCGGCCACAGGTATGGGCACGATCGAAACCCCAATACACGATCTCTCTACCTATACTGTGGGGGAGCGGCCCCCCTCCTCGCATCCCGCCCCTAGAATTGTGCTTCAATGGAGCGTAATTTTGGGAGCACGATTCCTTTGAAAATTTGCTTCCCCTGGTTTTGTAGGGAGGCTCTGGAGCGTCATTCTGACGCCCTACTATTAAAACGCCCTGTGGCCTCACAAGACGGAGGAAGCCTTAGGGAGCTTTTTGGTTTTTTTAGGGAAATGAGGAAAGGGAAAGGTAGCCTAGGGTTGGCTAAGTAGTTTAAACATGCATTCACTCCTTTTCTCTCATTGTATTTATTTCATTTCATTCACTTCACTCATCTTTGCTAAGAGGGTTTCGACTCTTGAGAGGGTTCTTGCTAGTTCTCGAGGAGATTGAAGGATATATTGAAGGATTAGCGGAGATTGAAGAGCTTAAGGATTGAATAGCTTGAAGGAATATCAAGGTTCTATAGGGAGATTGGAGAGTTTGGAAGAGAGGTTGGAGAGTTTGTAAGGGAGATTGGCATTGAACTTTGTAGGCTGCTATTTGTGAGAACTTGGAAGGAGATTGAAGGCTACCATAGTCATATATTCAATCACCATTGGAGAGCTAAAGAGGTAGGCTCTAAAGCCCATTTTTCTTTCTTTTTGTTTTGTTTTAAAAAAATGCATGTGTTGTAAACTAAGATATAATGGGTATATACTAGTTGAATATTTGAATGTTTTCTCCTACTCTTTTCCGACATTTCTCCTCCATCATTCTATTGCGTGTGCAAGTCATTATCAAGGTTCAACATTCATGATGTTGATGTCACTGGTATGCCATTTTGGTTTCATTTTGTTATAATGATGGTGGTGGGAAGTTCACGTCGAAATACCCATGATAGTGAGGATGAAATATAAGTGGACAACACATACCAAGGAAAGGAAGAAGGAATGGAAGGTGATGAAGACAATGAAAATGACAAGGATGATCATGATCCCCAAAAGTTAAAGAGAGGAACACAACTCTGTGGAAGTATGTCACAAAGCTTATTGAGGAAAGGGGAAATGAAAATTTATATGCCACCATTGTCATATATAATACACAGGTTCCTATACCCGCGTGAGAAAGCACCTATGTGGGACTAAGTATTGGGATGAAGGTAAGAATATAGAATCAAAACCCGGTGTGAAAGTGGATCCTAAAAAAAGACTCAAATACCAAAGAGAAGAGGAGGTAGCACAAACAAAACCAAAAGACCAAGGATTGGAAATATCAACATGAGAATACACAAAGAATGTTCACTAGTCGATCAACATCCCCCCATGCTAGTGCATTCCTGCCTTCGTCTTCTCATGTAGAACACTATCGATTTTGACCAAGGTTGTAGAGATGATGTGATGCAAAAGTTTACAGGTTTCAATATGCATGTGGTATACCATTCAACGTTCTTCACTCACCATATTGGCATGAAATGGTCCAAGCCATCAATGGTGCCCTAAAGGATATAGGAGCCTGGTATGAAAGCTAGAACCTTGGGACTTGACAAGGAAAGAGCCAAAATCCAAGGTGCTCTAAGAAAATTTACAAATGATTGGAACCAATATTAAAACAATTGTATCTTTATGGTTGGAAAATGGTGGAAAAGGTAGGCCATTGATAAATATTCTTGTGTGTCTAAGAGTGGTGCGATCTTCCTTCATCCCATGACTACTTAGATTGCTACAAGACAAGTATTAATATTGCAGATGCCTTGCTTAAAACGATTCAAGAGATTGGGCCCCACAATGTCATTCAATTCATCACCGATAATGCCGCCTAATTGTAAGGCAATAGGAGCAATCATTGAAAATAGGTAACCCAATATATTTTGTTCGGGGTGTTTGGTTCAATAATAATGAACCTTTTGATGCATGATATCATTAAAATGAAGGACCATGATTATAGATGGATTGGTTCCTTATACAAGAGAGGGAAGACGATGATAAGATTTATTACCAATCATAGCATGGCTCACTTCATTTTTCGCAATCACTCCAAGTTGGAGTTACTAAAGATTGCAAAGACCGTATTTGCTAGCTATTATCTCACATTCAGGCACCTTTTGAAGGTAAGAGAGGCATTGGCTAGTATGGTCTCGAATGATTCAAGGTAGGATCTAAAAGACAAGGTTACATCCGGGTGATCCGGGAGAAGTGACTTTCGGGAGGTGGAGGACATAGTTCTTTGATGGCCATTTTGGTAATAGGTTCGAGAGACTGGCAGCTTCACCAAACCCATTTATAAGATGATTCGGGTTTGCGATATAGATCACCTGATTGGGGAGGTGTAGGAGCAGATGGACAACATGCTAGGACAACCAAAAGACATTGTTTAGTTGAGGGATGCGATCTTTTATGATCATATCCATAAATATGTGGTCAAAAGATGGGATAATTTTAAGGTCGTTCCACTCCATGCCCTCGCATATGTCCCTACCCCAAAATATTATTCTTCATCTTAGTTGGCCCAACCAACACCCGGGGTGGGGAAAGGAGAAAACCTCACACAGATCTAGAGGTGCAAATGGATATATGCTTGCATTGACAAGTTTTCGTTGGTACTTACATGAAGAGGATCAGGCTCCGGCAATTTAAGCAAATTGAGCAAAATACATCAGTTGAGTATGGAGTCTTTGCAACTTGCATGCAACCAAAGATCGAAACAAGTTGGGTTCTATCGAATGGTGGAACATGGATGGCTCCCGCCAATAATTTGCATAAATTACAAGGAAGGTGCTTTCTTAGGTTGTTAACACACCTCGTTATCCCTATATCTAGGGATAACTAGGAGATCATGTTCGAGGCCCACATGATCCCAGACATGGGATACCGTATGATTGATACTTGAGCATGGCCCTTGAGGCCCATCTTTCTTCTTCTCACTTAATTTGTCCCTGTCGCCAGCATCTCGTGCCTCCATCACCTACCGGGCTTGCATCGTGAAAGGCTCTTGCTCCAAGGAGGTAATTGGTCCGGAGGTATCATGGTATGTGTCATATTTGATCACATAACCTTCTTATGTATGCATTAGATCTCTTTCATTTCGTGGCAAGTATACCCGCTTGGATCTTACACTAATCTACTCTGACCAATCGTTAGTAAAATTGATTGGGTAGGCTAGCAAGTTGGTATTTCATGAGTTTTGGTTAGCCACCATGGGTTTGCAGAGCCATCATCCGCCTTCCCACCATATTATCACTGCATCTTAAACCCCTCGGCCATCCATCCCATTCTCTTAGTCCGCCATTAGGATGACCATCCGTACATCTTGTCTTGTGGGAAGAAGGGCTAAAGGCCCGGAAAAGCAAAATTGCAAAAGATAAAGCCATAGGAAATGAAAATCTAGAGATGTTTCACTAGATCCCCGAGAAGGCAATAAAAAGTTCCTCGATAAGAAACTAAGGATCCTAAGAAATGATAAATGTACAAATGCAAGATCTAACTAAGAGTATATGTCCCATCACTTACCACCCATTATGTTCATAGGTATTTAGCGGTATGACATTGCCACCATCCGTTCACCAAACTGTGGCAGCGCTGACCTTTGGTTACATACAAGGAAAGGGGGTCTCATCACGAAGCCAACCTTCTCATTTCGAAGATACTAGTGGGTAATTGCCGCCTCCGCCACCAAGCCAAGCCAAGGCAGTGTCCCCTTCGCCAAGGCTTGTAGTAAAAAATGCAAATAAAGAAAGATAAGGCACAAGGGTTTGGAAAAAATGCATCCATGACTCCGGGTAATGTACCACCCCAAAGGCAATTCCATTGCATCTACACCAAAATTTGGAAGGTCCGACTATGACTAGATGATCCCTAAAACCACATCACATCACTATACATGGTTTGAATGGACCCTTTGAGGAACTCTTCATTCTTGTGGGTATTAGCCCAATAGGGTTGCCTTTGGTTTCCTTAGCTTTGTATACAGGTCTCGCGGTAATGTCTTTGAGCTCTTAGAAGATTTGAGCCAGGATGTTATGCATACATTTGATAATTTGAATGATGAAACGTGATTTACATAGCCATGATGTCGACCCATGAGCCCCTCGAGGGCTTAGTCTTTGACGTGTGACCATGCCCTACGGGATGTACCAGAGATCGTCAAGGGCACATGGGGAGATGATTAGTTCTGACCTCCATGGGGTCAGGGACGAGCCCATTAGATGGACGTTGGGATGGCAGAGATAGGACAGTGTTGTGATGATCCTTTGCACAAATAATATAGAAGGACGTTCCACCAGGACAGTTTTGCTGAGCCTGGCCTATGGGGGATCACCCACTGTAGATGTGATGATGGTTTTTTGATGGACAGGACGCCACCATGGCTAGTTGGACGTTTTCTGGAGCAGAGGGCGGCATGTTGGTGTTGTTTTGCACACTTAGCAGGTTGTTGGAGCCCCCAGGGAGCCAACTTCTGGTTTATTGGATGATGATATTGCCTGTAAGGGCCAACGCCTCCTTTAGCCCGGACGCCCCATTACTAGGCTCATTTTTGCATTTTAGCATGTAAAAGTGACAAATACTGAATAATGTACGTTAGCCTTGTCGCCATTTTGTTGGACTCATTTTGTAAATTCATTAGCAATAAGAGATCACATGAGGACGCTTCCTCATTTTATCATAACATAACTTGCTCTCATTGAGAGATACATCTCTAGTCTTTTTCTTGTCTTGGACTTTTCTAT
Organism: Picea sitchensis; assembly: GCA_010110895.2. Taxonomy (NCBI): domain Eukaryota; kingdom Viridiplantae; phylum Streptophyta; class Pinopsida; order Pinales; family Pinaceae; genus Picea; species Picea sitchensis. The sequence continues at coordinate 15,928 of SNQJ01S0186387.1, forward strand.
CTCTTTGGAGTGAGACGCAACTCTTTGGAAGGCTATTGTTCGGCAAGTGGTGCTTTTATTCATTCGAAGGTTTACAACTAGGATTTGGATTTTGCTTCTCATGATCTTGTAAGTGTTTTCTCATCAAAAACTCTTGAATGAATGGTTGCCGATTTAACATTTGCATTTCTTATTGTTATCTCTTGTTGTTATTTAATCTCCTTGAAACCCTAGGGGAGCCAACAATAATAAGTAGTGGTTGTGGCTTCATGTCCCCTGATAGCGAATAGAGCTTAAAGCCATTTGATTTGAAGGAGTTTAGCCTGCAGCTTACAGCCTACACTAGATTCTCCTTTATCTCAGGTTAGTTTTAAGCACAAATTGAAGAAAAGAAGCGCCCTAGGCCTAATTAAGCTTACACCTAGGGTTTACTTCTAGGTTTTGGGAAAGCCTTGTATTAAGCAACACTTCTCAGCCCTAGACTTATATTTTAAAACTATCCGTTTTGCCAAAGAAGTATTAAGAAGAGAAGAGGAAGCTTTAGGCCTAGCTTAGCTACACCTAGGTAAGTCTTTCCTTCTTAGGGGTTTAGGGTTTGTGGCCCTACAGCATGTAGCCTTGCCATAGCAACACCATCAAACCCTAACTCTCTTGTCTTTAAGTTTGAGTCTTCCTAAAGCATTAGTCTCACTTCAATTGACTCCATTAACCCAAGGCACTAGTCTAGGAATGATCTTGAGCTTGTTTATGCCTTAAACTCTTTTCAAACTACCTTTAATTTGAAACCCTAACTAACCTAGCGTCTAACCCTAGTGATTTTGAACTAACCCTAGAGAGATGACGTCTTGCTGATTTTAAAATTGTGTTTGGATAGAAAGGTGCGGCCTTGTCATCTCATCGTAGCCATAGAAGTTTCATAATTTTTCATTGGTTAAAATTGACAAAACGTTTGCTTCTTGGCTAGCTAACCCTACAACAAAATTTGCATAGGTGACGTCACACCTTTTAGGTCTCTTGTTTATGTTTGCAGCGTTGTGGCACTTGTCATCTCATTTGATAGGTTTTGAGCTTTGACCACATCTATAAGCTTGTTTGACAAACGTTTTGCTCATTTCCTTTCAAAGCAACTCATTAATAGGGCTGACGTCACCCTCTTTTCTGCATAGTGACAACAACAAACTTATAGGTGACGTCACATTTGGTTGATCTCTTGTTTGGCTTAAAACATTGTGACTTTTCTCACCTATTTTGATAGACATTGAGTCATTCATTGCATCTTTAGGCTTATTTAACAAAACGTTTTTGCTCTTTGTCTTTCTTTCAACCTGAATACTAAAGCTGACGTCATACCTATAGCAGCAACAATATAGGTGACGCAGCAACTTTATGCATGTGAGCTGACTTGAGACATTTATTGCATTGTGATAAGGATTGATATTTAATATTGAATGCTCTTGTCTTCTTATGCATTTATTGAAGAAGTGATATAAATCTTTGCTTTGTTTAGCCATCATTGACTTCGTCAATAATAGCATTTGATCATTTGCTCATACATGTATTGGAGGATAGTCATTGATATTATGAAGTACTAACCCACTGCAAAGCACACTTTCTAGTTTATTTGTCTTGTCTCGCAAACAGGTGCATCATCAGTGGATCTTTCTCTTTGACTATCTCATTGGCAGTAATCTGTGAAGGGACACTCTTATCCTTGCCATTACCCCTTTGCCCTTTCATTAACCCAGATTACATAGGGACGTCTCCCTTGGACTAGCCCTCCTAAATAGAAAGAGCTCCCTATCGAGGTGACAGTGGGTGGGGAAGCTCCTGTTACGCCGGTTTCAAAGCCTTGACTCAAGCTATCTAAAACCCTCCTACAAACCGTGCGATAACACACCTCTTCTGCAGAGAGGTGTTGGAGCACCTATAGCTTCATCCAAAGTGTAAAGAGAAACAACTTGAATGCAGACCGAGCATAAAGCTTGGTTTATGTGCATTACAACTTGAGGTTGTTGTCGCATTGTTGTGATGTAGGGGAGAGTGCTTTATATAACAATAAAAGAGATATGACTTGGGACAACAATCCAGAGGAGACTAATCTGGAGGATGGAGCCATTGTTTTAGAGCGCTTGGAAGAGGAAGTTTTGGGTGATCGTGATGGTGATCATATTCCTTGAGGAGACATGCCACCCCCATCCACTAGTAGTGTTCCAAATTAATCAATTTTACCTATTATCCCCTAGCGTAGGGATAACTAAGGAGATTATGTCTCGAGGCCCACATGTCCTAGACATGGAGTACCGAGAGCCATATTGACTTGAGCCTGCCTCTGGAGGGCCCATCTTTCTTCTTCAGCACCTCCACCTTGTCAGCAACTGCAACATCCATCCCATCGGTTTGGTCCTTCAATAGCAGTGGGTCTTGCTCCATGAGGTAATGAGTCCAGGTATCATGGTATGTGTCACTCTGATTCTCAAAACATTTGAATATGTGCATTTAATTCTTTTTACTTTTGACGTGTGCTTGGACCTTATGCCTTTCCACTTGTCCACACTTGGGGGGAATGACAGGATGCCCTAGCAAGTTGGTTCCCATAGGGTTTGAGTTGCCACTGGGTGGGTTCATGAAAGGTCATCGTCCGTTCCCACCATACTTACCACTTTTCATCTTTTTCCCTCTCATCCATCCCATACATTGGT
>SNQJ01S0186389.1:0-14542 GCA_010110895.2 Picea sitchensis
TTGATCTAAGATCTTGATCAACAAACAACATTTGTTTCGGGTCTGAATATGTGAGGAGGTTACGCTCCAGAGAAATCACTTCGAGAGTTTCAGTTTGAGATTTGGAATCCCTGAAGCTGGGAGAGCCGAAGTAAATCTCGATCCTCTAATAATACAAAATAGATCTCAGATGTCAGATTGTCCGGAGTAAATCTCAAGCGTCGGATCATCCGAAGTGGATCTGGGTCATCTGATCCAGAAGAGACGTGGTGTAAATCTGTGGACTCCAGGAAAAGACCTGAAGTAAGCCTCAACTGTATGATTCAAGGACATGTGGAAGACCACCTTAGCAAGGACATGTGGTAGACCATGTCATCAAAGAAATTTGGCAGACCACATCATCTAGTGACATGTGGAAACCACTCAGCCCGTGCCAAGTAAACATGTGACGTGTGTAGTGTTATGTCACTCCGGGGGATTTTCTTCGGGAGTTTTACCACCAAAAAATGACAAAATCTACAAAGTATCAAAGGCCAAAGTTGCAAAGGGACAAAATATGAGAATGTCAAAGGGAGAAGTATCGGAGCAGGGGATAGTCGTTGGATTAAAGAGGACAAATTTCAACAGATCTTCCATTTCGAAAGATATACAGTCAGAAGAAACGAGAAGTTGAGATTTGAAATCTATGGAGTTCGGAGACCCAAAGGAGATCTATATTGTTAATCCAAGAGGGACACATGTCAGTGGATTGTAAACTCCAAAATATTGACATACGGAGGAAAGAAGGGTTTGAGAGTTGAAACTCCTGAAGCCCCGATCACGAAATCAATCGTAGCCGTTGATTTGGAAGGAAACTGTGTGTCGACGGATCGTGGAGATCAAGGATCACGCATGGAAGGAGGAAAGGAAGGAAGATAGAAGTCATTGATTGAGTAGCATTGCCAAGGGATTGGAGATCAATGGTCATGTTCAATTGTGGGGCTAGAACATGCTCGGGTCTTGATTTTTCTTGAGTGGGTTGCAATCAAAACCACGATATTTCTAAAGGGATATGTGGAGCTCTATAGTGAATTGCGGGGTGAAAAGTGGGCTACCCTCAAACTTCCTTTGGCCATGCTCACAATTGTGTGGTCATGTGAGATCATCTCCCAAGGTCATATCAAAAGAAGGAGCTAGCACTCGCTATACCGAGATTGTGAAGCGCTCGGAAGTTAGGCATGTGGTCATAGCCATGGTCACATTAGTGAAGGTTAAGGGAGGAGCTAGCACATCGCTAGGCTCCACTTCGGATATCAGGAGTTGGGAGAATCAAGATGTCTCATACCAAGATTCTTGAAGTTGCGAGTCATGGAGAACCTGTTGGTTAGGCGTATGGTCATTGTCGATGGTCACGTGAAGGAAGGGGCTTAGAAGCCAAAGAAGCCAAAAATAATTGGTTATAACTAATAGAGAAGATGATGAGTTTACACTACCAAAGAAGCCAAAGAATCTTTGGATAATGGCCATTGATGATGAACAGATTCAGTATAACCACCAGAAAAGACGAAGCGTTTTGATGATGATCTGGTAGAGGATTTGGGTGAGAAAGACATGTGGAACAAAGAAGAGTGTGTGTGTTTTTTTAGAGAGTTATTCATGTGGGTAGAATGTGACCATGTACAAGACCTGAACTGGTGATCAGAGGTGCAATGTATAGCATGAAGAGACATCACAGAGTATAAAGGAAGAAGAGAAGTTGAACAAAGGTATCAGAGTGTGCAGCAAGAGAAAGAGCATAATATAGAAGAGGAACGGAGTAATAGAAGTTGGAAGAGGCAGAGGAGACATGGAGCTGTAACATACCATATCAGAGAAAAAACAAGTAAGTAAAGTTTTGTAAGATTCAATCAAGGTGGTAGGGTGGTGATAGGGAGGATTGTAGTCCTCTAAATTCTAGTTGGTGCTATAAGATATTCTGGGATTTGGTTCTTCCATCTAGTGGGTGCTAGAGAAACATGGGATTTGGTGCTTCCATCTAGTTGGTCTTAGAGAAATATGAGAGTTGGTGCTCTCTACAAGTTGTATCTTGCTATCAGAGGTTGTAGCCTCATATTTGAGTTGGAGCTCAAAGACTGTGATATACATGAAATTTGGAGCTTGATTGACATCCTAAGAAGAATAGGTTTTCACCCTTATGGGTTTCCTCATGAAAATCAGTGTCTCTATGTATTATGTGTGATTCATAAAATATTGTATATATATGTATGTTAAGTTATCAACAACACAATAAATAATAATCTAGAAAGAATCAGAAAATAACAAGAAAAGTTTCAAGCTTATATACATAATTGATTCACCCCCCCTCTCAGGTATATTTCCAACAATACCTTGATACACCCCATTCTTGTGGGTTTCTATTGGCTAAAAACATTATTTAAGGACTAAAAAGTGCCCCGCAAGTTAATGACCTTCAAAAGACACAAAAATTTGCATAAAACTGGTTGTTTTACTACTATAACAACCCTTTAAATATGAACCGTTGATCTCAAATCTCGTCGGATTTAATTCATTGATCCATGATACATAGAGCATTGATCGAAATTCCTCCTTGGGTGTGCACCACACTTTTCCCAATCTACCAATGTGATCATCATCCATCGACCCATTCCCCTAACAATTGATTTGTACACAACTCTGAATCGACCAATTCGACCGTCAACGATATTCATTGAAGAATCGAACTCCTCACTGATTTGGTCGATACCCAACCATCAACCCATATGCGATCGACGATCCCAAAATACTATTGAAAACACTTCCCCAAATCGGTCAACCTTCCCATTGACCATCTGCCACTTCTATTGGCTAATGTGACAAATGTTTACGTGGCATGACATGTGGGTGTTGATGTGGCATTACATGTCATCCTGAGGTGTCAACTTGGGTGACGTGGCATGATACATGGATGCTGACATGGAATGAAATGTCATCACCCTCCTTCCTCCCATTGGATATCGATTGATTATCTTGGATGACCCAAATACCTCGCCTAATCAGTTGAAACTCGTCCATCGACTCCTTGGCCATCAACAACGTTTTTTGCTTGATTTGAAACACTTTTATGAATTGGTCAGCATCCGACCATCGACCCATCGGTCATCGATGATTGAAAATTATTCACGGGATTCGACCAACAATGACTATCGGTCATCAATGGTCAGAGATGTCCTTTGGTCGAACAAAAATCTTCACCATTTGGGTCGACTCGACCATCGACCGTCAACGATTTCTCTTGGTGAACTTAAACACTTAGAAAAATTTTGACATTCCTTTGATTAATATGGACCATTGATCAGATTCCTTTCAAAAATCCCTGAAATTAATCATATCCCTCGATTTGATCAACCCTTCAAAAAGATGAAACGTTACATTTTTTAAAATTTATCATAGCGAAACTTGGTCGTCGATCTCGAGATCAATCATGATCTCGGTTGTCAATCCACTAAAGTATGTTCTATGATTCGATGATCATTAGAACATGGAATTCGACCATTCCATGTCAATTTTGACTCTGCAACCTGCATATTTATGAATCAGATCATTTCTTTGACTATCCTGAGGCATTTAACTTGGATCTCACTCATGCATTTGGGGAATTTCACTTTAATTCTCATTCGTTTTTCCCCCAAATTCTCACAAACAAATATGTAGCAGCGAATTCGACCAATTTGTGGTCGTCTTGGCCCATACAAGATTGATTTTTGAACCTAAGGGATATGATACCATAATGTAACGTCCCCCAACCCAACCGAGGGATATTACAATGTGAAAAACTCTTAAAAATGAATTTTTTGTTAACTATTTTAATAATTTTACAACTAACTTATTTCATGTAGCTTTCAACTATGAATTACAGGAAGAAATAACTATTGTATATTAGTACCATTTAATTACATGCATATATAGAATACTAAATAGACATGCATGCAGCTAATAAACTTCATTAAAGAAGCATATAAATTATTCTCAAATACACAAAGTTCATGCACACCATTTATACGCATAAAAATAACACATTAATGAGATAAAACACTTATCTTTGAAATATGTTGTGCAACCAACTACTTGGGATGGATGTTCCACCCAACCATAGACTTGTTGTTCCAAATCTCAACAACAAATCACCCACGAGTTGAGGCTAGTAATCCACAAAAGAGGGTGGTCTCTCACATTCCACTCACAACTCATAAAACTGATAACCCATTGATATCTTCTTACAGTTGTCCCGATTTTCCACTAGCTCTCTTCCTCTTAACCTTCCCAACCCAAGGAATGTACCCCTTCACTGATCTCAATCCCTCAAGCATCCCATTAATTTATCAGGGTATTTCCGACACAAGTAGCCAGGAATCTCTCAGCTGGGAACTAAAGGGAACATGTTACTAGGAAAACTGCCAGCAAACCAACAACAAACACTTGTTGTTACAGTGAAACTATCCCAGGAGTTCACTCTTCAGGTATAACAACCTAGATATTCAGTTATCCATCTCCAATTCACTCCAATACACTCCATCATGATCTATAATCACCCCTCCATGGATGCTCCAGCTCCAAGCTCTCTTTCTTTCTCTCTCCTTTCTCCTCATGCACAAAAAATCAATGTGTAAAACCTATTGTCCCAACCGATACGAATAACTCCCTTTGGATTTCCTTTCTTGACTCACACTCTTCCCCAAGATGATTTTACTCAACCCCCATGTTCTCAATAACTTTGGGATTTGATCACTCACACCCACTCTCTTACATGTATTCAATTATTGGCTTTGGGAAAACTCAATAAAAAATTAAAAGATTCATATACAAATAGCAATTTTAGGATAATGTATTGGATTAATATTGATGGGTATAATTTACCCCTTGGACCCCTCTTGCCCATTATCCTAAACCTTCCCCTCTCTTGTGGATTAATTTTCCCCCCATCTCTGTCCATGTCCCCTTAGCAGTTGACATCACATTCTATTATTAAAACATAGAAATACAATTCACATATTACATCGTTGTGGCCGTAGGAACACATTATATCCACATAAACATTAATTAAAATCGGGATTATATTGGGGATGTTAGAGGAGGAACATGAAATTGTTGAGAAATGTAGGAGGAAGCTTCGAACTCTCATCGCAGAGAAGATCTGTGTGTCGATCATGGTTCCAATGGCATGACACAACACTAGGACTTACGATGTTAATACCAAGACTAGAGGGCCCTTTGGGATGATGATATGTGCATTCAAGCTTGCCCATAGTGCCAACATCAGTCTGGACATTGTCGTCAGAATACTGGAGCCAATCAAAAAATAGTTCCCCATATGTGTGTTGGTTTTTGAAATGACCATAGGACCTGACATTCCATTCCATCTTGGTAGGGAAGATAATCATGAGCCTCAAGAAGAGGGTCACCTTATTGATGTTACAAAAGGCGCAACCCCAACAAGTGGTGGAAGTGGTGTATGGGGCAAAGATATGGAGGTCGTAGAAATTATTAATGGTAAAGAGACAACTAGGATGAGTGCCCAAATTTTTTTACCATCGTGTGAGATGAGTATCCATGGTGAATTGGTCGGGACCTTTAAAGGCATGCGGTTTCATGGAAAAATGCACAGAGAATGTTCTGAATAAGAGTTTTCATGAGCTCCATGAGAATCTTGTGGAGGTTAAGCTTGTGGTTCCTAATGAAGGCATGAAGTTTGCCTAGGGTTTTGATCAGTAGAGTGGACTTCCGTTTCAAGTTAGGGTGATGATCCTGAGGAAAATATCATGAAGTACAAGGTGGAGGTTAAAGCAATGGAAAGGCGAAGGTTTTTTTTTCAAATGAAAAGTTTGAGGTTTATATTTTTTAATTATATGTAAATGGGAATACGATTGTAAGACCTAGTTAGGCATGCATATCTTGGGTTTTTCTAAATTTCATCGATAAATTATAGACGTAAACCTAGGTGATAGAGGGGAGTATGCGGTATTCCCAGATACCCTTACTTTGAATTTTGATCAGTTTTGGGTCATGGAAAAAAGGGGGGAAGTTAGGTCAAGAGTCATGGTTTTGGGAAAATGGTCATGGTAGCCCATGGTTTTTTAGAGTCCATGGATTGCATACTCCATTGAAATTATCATGTAGGTTAGAGGTGAAGGCCCACTTGGTTGGCTTGGCCAGATTCAGTCAAGGAAGTATATCTTTGTTGGTTATAGTGATGGAGATAAGGGATGTAGATTGTGGGATCTTATTGTCCACAAAATCATCATTAGAAGAGACATATACACGAAACAATTAGAACTTTTTCAGGATCGCAAATGAATATTTGTTTGAAAACTCAAGGAATAATTGTATGGCCTAAGGTAACCAGTCAATGGTATGATATGTGTGATTCCTTCGTGGTAAACCAAAGTTTCTTGAGTGAGTATGATCATTGTATTGATGGCATATTCATTATCTTTTTTTTAAGTTGATGATATGCTTGTTGCAAGAAACACATGGTTGAGGCAACAATATAAAGGCTCAGTTGGCCAATATGTTTCAGATGAAGGATCCACGAGAAGAAAAACAAAACTTGGAAATAGAAGTATACAGAGACAGGAAAAATGTTAAGTTGTGGTTATCACAAGTCTATGGAGAAGATACTTATGAGGTTCAATATGAACATTGTGAAACTAGTAAATATCACTTTACCTTTCCATTTTAAGTTTTCTTCAACTTTATGTCTTGATAGTAAGGAAGAAGAGGATTATATGTCTAGTATACCTTATGAAAATACGATACGAAGGTTGATTTTTGGGATGGAATGTTCAAGTATTTCACATGTAGTTGGTGTTGTTAGTGGACACGTGGAAAAACCAAGTAAAGAGCATGGAAATGGGTGCTTCAGTATCTTAAAAGCACTAGTATCACCTACATTGTAGTGATTTAGCCCATGGTTATATTGATTCAGTGGAGCTGGAGTCATCCATACTGGAGTAAATTGTGCAGACATGTTCACATAACCAATGCTCTTAGAGACGTTAGGGTGGTGTTTTGATTCTCTTGGCTTGCATGAAAGGTGATTATTGATTCGTTGGGAAAGGTATCAAGAAAATGATTGTCAAGGTGGAGATTGTTGGGTGGTGACAACATGTACCCTTTGCATTTACAATTTGGAGGACTGTGAAGCTTTTGACTTTCCATTGCTTTGAAAATGCTTAAGATATTTCTTGGTTAAATATTTAAGCCCGTGTGGTGCTTCATGAGACTTGTAAAAAGATATCATTACTATCATTTCGTTCTTTCTAGTTGTATGATGTGTTATCATTGTTTTTCTCTTTTTCCATGTCCATTAATTTTGGTTATAGGCTCGGACCCCTACAAATAAGTCACAAACCAAAGTGTAAAGATTAAAAAAGGAGGGAAAAAAAGGGAAAAACATCCATACAAAAAATTTCAACAAATGCATTGGGATCCATGGATCCATCAAATTAAGACATAAAGGGCATCGAAGAATTTTTAGCAAACATATCAATGAGAATTCTAGTTTTGAACTATGGAAAACGAAGTTTATTCCTCCTAGCACACTTGTAAGTTCCAATAAAAATCATTAAAAGCAAAGAAACTAAGGCGTGGCAACAATATGTAGCAAGAGAATGTCCTTATCATTTTCAAAATCACATTACATCATCATCCACCTGCTACTGTATCTTCTAATTCAATAGTCGAAGTTGAAGATGTGTCAATGGACTTGGCGTGGCCATGGATATGATGATGGTTGTATTAAGAGTTGATGAAATAACAATGAAATAACAATGAAACCGTGGAAAAAAATATTATGAGTGAGGAGCATCAGGAGATCAATGTGGCTGTGAGCAACAAATGGAACCACAATTGCATGAGGAGGAGATGACACACCCATTATCCTTATGCTCCCTCACTCTTCAAACTGAGAAAATGTGTTACTATTTATAGATACTATATATACGAGTCAGTACTCAAATTTGATAGAAATAATATGAACATATCAACAACACATAAATCACACAAGATTTATTTTGGAAAAATAAGCCAACATTAAATCTATTATTTCCCTTGTCCAAATCTGGTCAAGCCGACCAATCTCTTGGCCCATGCCAAGTGAGACTTTACTTGTCAACTCTTGACCCATTACAATGGAGTATCAATATCCTTTTAAAGGATTTCATTACATGTAATCCACGAGATCTAAAACCATGGGTTACCAAAACCATGTGGCCAAACCACTTTGACTCTTCCACCGAGTCAATTTTAACCTAGCATTCCCCCTTTAAATTTGACTTGGGGTTTCACATGAATAAATGCTACCAAACCTCCCTCAAAGTCAGAGTATATGGAATCTCGTATGCTCCTCATTATCACCTAGGTCTACATATAGACTTTACTGGTGAAATTTCAAACCCGGGATGTGTATTCCCATTTACATTCAACTCCATTAAAATTTTAATTATTATTTTTTCATTGTTGCTATCTCTATACTTATTGTGCCATTCTCGTGTCTTTCCATTTCTTTGACCTGCACCTCTTGATGGTGGCTTATTGGTATATCTGCAACAAGACAAGAGATCCAACCACACTTGAAATATCCATTAGATCCAAGAATCTGATCCATATATCTTTAGATCCAACCACACTTTACATATCCATTAGATCCAAGCATCCAATCCATATATCTTTAGTACACTCTGAGCCCAAACCCATGCTCTTAAATTACCATTTGTTAGAGATTTCGCCAACAATAGATCTATAATTGTGGTGGGATAATCTCATGACCCCTTCCAAGTGACCCTCCACCACTCAAATCTTGACCCATTACAATGGAGTATTACCATAATTTTAAAGGATTTCATTACATGTAATCCATGGGCTCTAAAACCACGAGCTACCAAAACTATGTGCCAGAAACCACCATTATTGACTTAACAACTTTGACTCTTTCACCAAGTCAAGTTTAACCTAACAAAATTGAAACTTATTTTTAATTATAGAACAATAATTCACATGTATATCAGTTAGTTTCCATGGTTCGAGAGATTTTGTAAACCAGATAATTGGCTTTTGTATTTTGACATCGTGTAAGCATGTCTTCCTCGAATGTTCAAGATTAAAAAATTGTATTCACTTTGTCCATTACATTGAAGAAATATTGTCTAAACATTTTTATAGAGTCTTGATAAGGAATGTTGTACATTTAAAAAGGGTTTCTTTCAAAATATGCAAGTGCAATGTTTAAGTTCCATGTTTAAAACTTTTTCAAAATATGTAGATGAAAACATTTTTTTTGGAGATCTATCTTTAAATTTTTTAGAGAAGATTTTTAACTTACTAATATCAAGTCAATTATGGATGATATAAGAATAATATCATATTACACAAAATAAAACCTGTGTCCACAATAATAACATCATTTTAAATGAAATAAAGTTCATTGCTTATCAATTAGGTAATGTAAAAATTTATATTGGTTATACCTATAGTTTACTTAGTCATCCTGCCTCTTCCAATCCTTAAGACTTCAGAAGTTTTTGAATTCAAATTTACCACCAAATTTTACCATAGAAACACCTTAACCAATGGAAGGCTCAAAATCCTCGAATGGCCAAATGGATAGACACACTTCTATATGAAATTCTCAAGGATTTGTTTCATTAAATGACTCCTTCCAAATAACACGTTAGTATGATCATACCTAGTCATACAAGGGAAGGTATATTCAACATATTCAACTAACCAAAGTCAAACTTTGTAAAGTAAGTTTTAGATGTAATCTCTTGGTAATATTTTTTGTTTATATGGAAAGGTTAATTATTTAAAATTAACAATAATAATATTAGGGTGAGTGCAAGCTAATGATGGTCTCTCATGACACGTTAGTGGCAATGCAAATATGGAAAAAAAATAGTGTTTTAACTTCGAGAGATTATTCAATGTACTTTTACAATGAATTTGAATATGGTGTAAGAAGATGAAACGTATGAAATTGAATTAGTTTTCCAAATATACAACTTTTATTCATAGAAATTATGAATAAATATGTCAAATTTGATTTTTGCTAATAGTGGTATGTTATTTTTCCAGCAAAATGTAAGGTATATGTCTTTGTTTGAGCAGGTGTTGATTACCTTAACGATGAAATTTCGTTCCAAATACTCGTGTGCTTGTAGAAAACCCGTTTTTTAGTGTAGTGTATTTTTGGAAATTTATAATATTAATTTTATATATTTTTTTAAATTATCAAAGTCGATATATCCTTGAAATTACAACACCTTTTGTTTGTGCAGGCTAAGAGGGTCTTAACATGATCAAAAGAATATTTGTTTGTGCAGGCTAAGGCTAAGAGGGTGAAACATGTAACTCATTCGAGAAATGGTTAAGATGAAAAAAAGTTATAGCATAAATAATAGAGGTGTGTATTCTATGATTTTGATATATGTGAATACAAAAATAGATTAAAAATAGTAAACAATATTATGTTTTTTAAAAAACTATATATTTGGAATCTGCATAGCTGACTCTATCTATATTTGTAGTTTTTTCAATAAATGAATTGTTTAGCCTATAAAACAGTAACGTCAAAGACAGAGATATAGAGAGGTATTAAAAAAAAATGGACGTTTTTATCACTTTTCAGACCGAACCAATAGATTTCTCATTCCGAACCTAAATCTAGGGCAACCAAGTCATCATACACATTTTCAATCCCACCCAAAAAAAATTGAATTCAAACGAACACACATGCATTCTTAAGAGCGCGCACATGCTCTGGGAACACATACGTGTTCCTAAGAGCATGCAATGCTCCTATAAGCTATTTTTTATTTTCCATCCCCCCCCCCTCTCTCTCTCCTACATGTACTCCTCTCTCCTACATCTATCGCCCCTCTCTGTCTCCCTCTCACTCTCCCTCTCTACCCCCCTGTATGTCTCCCTCTCTCTCTCTCACACACTCCTATACATGGTAATACCTAGACATGGAAAGACCTAGACATAGAAAGACATGGAAATACGTAGACCTAGACCTTGCCTTGACATGGCTCAGACACTCACACCTAATCTCTCTCTCTCTCTGCCCCTTTTTCCCTCCTTCCTCTATTATGCCCCCCTCTCTCTTCCACCTCTCTCCCACCCTTTCTCTCTCTCCTCATTGTTAGTCTCAGTCTCACTCTCTCTCTTCCCCTCTTTCTCTCTCTATTCCCCCTCTTTGTCTCCCTCTATATCCCTCTTCCTCTCACTCTCTCTCTACCTCCCCCTTCTATGTCTTCCTTTTTTCTTCCATTCCTCTCACTATCCCTCTCTCTTAACCCCCCTCTATGTCTCCCTCTCCCTCCCTCTCACACTCTCTCTACCCCTCCTCTTTGTCTTTCTCTCCCCCCCCTCCCTCTATCTCTCCTCTATCTAACCCTCTCTCCTACATTTACCTCTCTCTCTCTACCCCCTTCTATGTCTTCCTCTCTCTCCCTCTCACACTCTCTCTACTACCGTTATATTCCTTGCTATCTCTCCCTCCCACACTCTCACACACACTCTTTCTATCCCCCCTTTTATGTCTTCCTCTCTCTCCCTCTCACACACTAGCAAGTTTGGTACATTACAATGCAATGCATGGTAAGGATATGAATGGCCTTACCTTAAACATGGCAAAGCATGTCAAGACCTAGACCTAGACCTAGACCAAGACTTAGACCATGACCTAGACCTTGCTTCTCCATGCCTCGCACTCTCACACCCAGTCCCTCTCTATATCCCCCCTCTTCAAATCTCTCCCTATCTCTCTCCCCCTCCATCTATTTCTTTTCCTCCTTCCTCCCTCTCTCTCTATCCCTCCCTCCCTCTCCCTCTCTCTCTTTGTCAATTTTGTCAATTTTGAAGAGGGCATAATATAAGAATGAAAATCGAGCATCATAACAGAGTTTCATAAGCTCCTAAACGTCTAATTGGCCAAGGCCCATGCAACCACACTAGCCATGATCACCTCACACTGTGTTCTTGAAAATTGACTTCATGTTCAGAAATTGCATTATGCCTCATTGAGTAAAACCCTAGTGATGGATATCCTCCAACAAATTCTTTTTTGGGAAATAGAATGATAGTGGAGGGGCCCCACTAGGTAAAAATTGGTGCCCCGGATCCAATACAACTGATTTTTTGTCCATCTAAGTCCTGGTTTGTTTTTTATCGCTTTGCAACTTGCCTCGACAAGTCATTCATGGACATGTTAGAAATTTGGCCTGGGGCATAAAATCCAAATCGAGAAGTATAACAGAGTTTCGTTATCTCTCACATGTCTATTAGTCCAAGGCATAAGCAACCACACTACCCACAATCCCCTGACACAGTGTTCTTGAAAATCAACCCCTTGTTTAGAAACTGCACTATGCCTCATTGAGAAAACCCTAGTGTTGAATATCCTCCAAAAAAATATTTTATGGGCAATGAAATGAAAATGAAGGGGCCTCACTAGATGAAATCTAGTGCCCCAGATCCAATGCAACCGACGATTCATCCATCTGTGTCCCAATTTGAGTTTTGTCGCCAGTTGCAACTCACCTACTCAAGCCATTCAGGGACATGTTTTCATTTTGGTATGTGGGAATAAAATCCAAACTGAGCAACATAATGAAGTTCTATAATCTCCCTCATGTCTATTTGGCCAAGGCCAACACGACCACACTTCCCACAATCGCCTGACACGATGTTCCTGAAAATCGACCTCTTGTTCAGAAATTGCACTATGCCTTATTCAGTAAAACCCTAGTACCAAAGATCCTCCAATAAATGATTTTTAGAGAAACAAAATGACAACGGAGGGGCCCCACTAGCTGAAACCCAGTGCCTCGGATCAAATTCAACTAACAATTCCTCCATCCAAGTCCCGGTTTGAGTTTTATTGTGAGTTGCAACTCGCCTTCTCAAGCCATTTAGGGACATGCTGACAATTTGTTCTTCGGGCATAATGGAGTTCTGTAAGCTCCCAAATGTGTATTTTTCCAAGGTCCACATGACCACGTTACCTGCAATTGACTGACACAGTGTTCTTGAAAATCGACCTCTTGTTCAAAAATTGCACTATGCCTCATTGAAAAAAACCCTATTGGCATAGATCCTCCAACAAACACTTATTTGGCCAACTAAATGACAACAGAGGGGCCTCGCTAGATGAAACCTGATGCCCCATATCCAATGCTACCTACAGTTCGTCCATTTGAATCTCGGTTTGAGTTTTATCATGAGTTGTAACTTGCCTACTCAAGCTATTCAGGGACATGTTGGAAATTTGTTCTAAGGGCATAAAATCCAAACTAAGCAGCATAATGGAGTTTTGTAAGCTCCCACACATATTTTTTTCCAAGGCCCATGATACCATGCTACCCACAATCGCTTGTCACAGTGTTCTTGAAAATTTACCTCTTGTTCAGAAATTGCACTATGCCTCATTGAGCAAAACCCTAGTATTGGAGATCCTCCAACAAACATTTTTTCAGGAAAAGGAATGACAACAGAGGGGCCCCATTTGCTGAAAATCAGTGCCTCAGATCCAATGCAATCGATGGTTCATCCATCTAAGTCTCGGTTTGAGTTTTATCGTAAGTTTCAACTCGCCTCCTCAAGTCATTCAGGGACATGCTGGCAATTCGGTTCGAGGGAATAAAATCAAAACCGAGCAGTATAACAAAGTTTCGTAAGATCCTACATGTTTTTTTGGCCAAGGCAAAAGAAATCACATTACCCACACTCACCCGACACAGTGTTCTTGAAAATTGATCTCTTGTTCAGAAATTGCACTATGCGTCATTGATAAAAACCCTGGTTCCATAGATCCTCCAAAAAATGTTTTTCCAGGAAACGAAATGCTAGTGGAGGGGTCCGACCAGTTGAAAATCAATGCCCCAGATCCAATGCAACCAAGGGTTCATTCATCCGAGTCCTAGTTTTAGTTTTAATTTAAGTTGCAACTCGCCTCCTCAAGCCATTCAGGGACATGTTGGAAATTTTGTCCACAGGAATACAATCCAAACTAAGAAACATAACGAAGTTCCATAATCTCTCGCATGTTTGTTTGGCCAAGGCCCATGCTACCCACAATCGCTCGACACAATGTTCTTGAAAATCAACCTCTTGTTTAGAAATTGCACTATGCCATTGAGAAAAACCCTAGTCCAGAGATCCTCCAACAAACTCTTTTTTTGGAAACATAATGGCAACAGAGGGGCCTCACTAGTTGAAACTCGGTGCCCCAAATAGCTATAACATATGATTCATCCATCCGAGTCCTGGTTTGAGTTTTATTGTGAGTTGCAACTCGCCCCATTAATCCATTCATGGACATGCTGGAAATTTTGTTTAGGGGCATACAATCCAAACCGACCAGAATAACGAATTTATGTAAGCTCTCGCACATCGGTTTGGCCAAGGTCCACGCGACCACACTAGCAACAATCTTCCAGCACAGTGTTCTTGAAAATCGACCACTTGTTCTGAAATTTCACTTTGCCTCATTGAGAAAAACCCTAGTCCTTAAGATCCTCCAACAAAT